>JAPYZH010000313.1:0-128360 GCA_030523085.1 Meteorus colon
AAGAGGGAGGGGGGGGGGGGGGAGAAATGAGGGAGAAAGAAAAGATAAAAATGATGAAAATGATAAAAATTTATGATATTTTATAGGAGAGTTGTATTAGTTGTTGTATAGTATGGAAGTTAGTGATAATCTTCTCTGTGCGAGTTTATAACGACCAACAGGCACTTTTTAGCACGCTAATTGGATTTTATGGTCGTTCGGGTTTATTGGCTAGACCGCGTGCGCCTCTCGCTCTTTCTCTCTCTCCGTCTTTTTCTTCGTCGGCCCATTCGTGTCCCATTCCTCTTGCATATTCATCGAGGTGTCGTGTGTACAGCATGCGTGCAATCTATATACATAACCTGAGCTCGTGTTACTCGATATAGTCCAACGACACGAGTGGACATTGAATGTGACGCGGGAAATTTAATTAACGTTCGACGATAAATGAATTTTTTTTTTTAATTAGTTAATTTTTTTGTTTTTACAATTTTTTCATTTTTTTCATTTTTTTTCGTTTGTTAAGAAAATGAGTTGGCAATCTCGTTACGACGATCAATTGTTTCTTCTATTATGTATCAACATACAAATCGATCGATTTTATCCAAAAGATTATACGCCCAAACACACAAGCACACACACAGACACATGCTCACACGTTGTGACTTTGTATGTGGATTAATAAATGTATACGAAGAATTGTGAGTGTGATACCAAATTTAACCAAATCATACCAAAACATTGAAATTTCATTGTTTTTTTTTTATTTTTTAGCACAGTTATAATTTTTTATCCATCTTTGAGGGAGTGTGAATAAATGAATTGTGTTATATTAGCAAGTGTGTTCTAGAGTATTTGTATGGTTATGCGAGGAAGGCGAGTGGGAAGGTCACGGGAGCGTTAACTCGAGGGAATGACTTGGCGTCGGGTGAGTCGATTAATGAGAAAGAAGAATAAAGAAGGAGATGGAGAAGAAGGAAGCAAAGGTAGCGGCACATAGGAGCCCACTTTTCTCTCGCTCTTGACTCTCCCCGTTGCCTCTTCTTTCTTTCTCTTTCACTCTTCGGGTCTCGGGATCGCGGAAACAATCATCGTTATTAAGTTCCACTGCCCCTGAGACTTTTGCTTGGACCTTTTCGCAACCATCTCATTCTTTCTCCCACTGTAAAGAAATAGTCTTTTACAACTCAACTCCATATATATACACAATCAGTTCTCGGGAAGTTGGTTAAACCTTTCCGGTCGTAAAATAAAATTACTTCAAACAAAGGGTTTGGATTTCTTTCAACTCGTTTGCAAATATTCATTTTTATTTATTAGAATAGAGAGAAAGAGAGAGACATTTTTATGGATGGATTTATATTCTTGTTCGATATGAATGTATACAAGAGTTATGTTTTGAGAATCCGAAAATTGCAACAATGAAGAAAAAGGGAGCGATGAAAAACTTTTAATGTTGTGCATGTCACAAAAATAGAAAGAATAGCTTCCAGATATTTTGATGGAAATTTAACTGAGAAATTTTGGTATGATTAACTATTTGTTTGATATGTGTTTGGTAATGTGCGATAGATGTAGTAATATTCTGTGTGGCTACATGCATGGCTGAAAAATGGGGAGATAAAAGGAGAAGTATTGTATTATATGGTCCATCCCCTTTGCGATTGGCGGTAGCGTAGCCAATCCGTAATTGACTCTCTCCAGCATACGAGCATTAAGCGCAAATTACCAGACGAATTTACAGGTGTACTACTGCTACTGACTGCACTGCGGCATCCATTTCGTTTTGCCACACTCTAATTATATATACATTTATGTATTTGTTTGTATGTGTGTCTGTGTATTTATATGTGTACAGATCTATGCATGTATGTATGTATGAAATATGTTCTTGCCTTGTTTTCACATCCACAAAACAGAGTCATTGAAGAAAAATAATTCCCCGAACTTCTCTCACATTACACAAAATTCTAATAAGTGAAGAAAAACTATTCTGTCTTCCAAAACATTTTAAATCTGTCAGAGAAAAACAATTAGCAATTTTTATTCTCTTATGTTATTTTTGATTTTTATTCTTGTATCAATTTATCTTTGTTATTCCAAGATTAAGAAATAATTGTCAAGCGATATTTCGTCATTGAATATAACTGAAAGACACATTCGTGACATATTTTTGCGGCCTCTCAGGTTAATTAGATAATGTAATTTTTAGTTATTACATGGTTATTATTTTTATTATTACAATTATACATTTGTCATTTTCATTGCATTTTGGTTTATGGATATATCAATGATATGATTTAAATCGAAGTGAATCCCAGAATTCCAGAAATTTTTTCACCACTTTTTAATTCTCACACATTTTTCATTATTATCCTTACATGCATCCAATATTTTATTTAGAAAGGAAGATGACGTTGCTCAGTATTATAGCTGTGAAGGACACACTCGAATGCGTGAAAAGAACGTCGACATGATGGGGCGCGCCATTCATACATAAATATATATATATATATTTGAGAAGAATCGAGGCTACAGCATTCTCCATCAACCAGTAAATGGAAGTAATTATAGGAGCCGCTGGCAAACCGCGAAAATTCGTGATCTTATTATAAACACTCACTCTTGAGCAAAATTATTATCTGGTGTAAGAATAATTTGCCGGGTATATAAAAGTATATAAATATAGAAAATATATTTTTTAAACTAATAATCCATAACGTGCATTGAAAGAAAAAAAAAAAAGAAAAAGATAGAGAGAGAACGAAATTATGAGTTTGATAGATAATGCCACAATATGGAGAACGAAAATATAATACAGATAGTAAAGCGGAAAATATAAAAGAGAATAACGAATAATCGATAACCGTATTGTGCAGAAAATTATACTGACAAATAATCTTGTCATTTATTCGAAGAATAAATGTTAAAGTTGAGAAGAGAGTGAAATTTGTAGAGTGATAAGTTCTAGCCCAGTATAATTTTTAGATAAACATGAAAAGTTCGAGCACTAACTCGGTGGATTATTCACTTTTTAATTTTAATAATCATACAAATGGACTTTTACACGAATATCCAATTCTTAAATGTTGTGAATTTCATTTCATACTATCATAACACTGGGCGATATCGACGTGGCAATAAATTTCCGCCAATATTACCACAATTGAAGAATTTCCAACACGATAATATATTTAACTCGTACTTGTTCGTATATTTTTGAAAAGTCATGAAGAATAATTCATTGTTGGTTGATAGTGAAACCATATTAGAATTTATAAAAATATATTTGAATATGACATTCATTATGATATCAAGAGACAGTTTATGGATGGCAATACTAAATTTTACAATGTTCTTTCAGAAAACAATCGGCTACTTAAGCAACAACTTCACATTTTCCCATTACAAATTCATACGAAAATTTTTCCTCTTCATTTACATTCGAATATGTTATATATTATGTATTCAATATATGAATATTATTCCTTAATATACTTTATATTGCATGTATCGGTGAAATAGTTACGTTTATCATTAACCTGTTGCAACAAAAATGGTTAGAGAAGATAAAAAGTGATTGAGAGAGTTGATATTATATTCATGATGAACCGTGTACATATACAATGTATGCGATGGCGTGTGTATAAATATACATATATATATCTATATAGATATGTGAAGTCGAACGCAAATTACACGATCTCAGGGAAACGATTATTAAGACGCATTATAAAAGGCGAGAGGAGAGCCATCATTTTATAAAGATCTCTGCGTATATGTGTGTGTATGTGTGTCTTTCTATGTCCAGATATATGCGCACTCTTTATTATTTAGTTTTTATTTTCATTCACCTCCTTCCGTGAGTGATGGCATGATGGATAAGAGGAATTATTTCTTTTTCTTTTTCTATTTTCCCTTTTTTCATCTAATAATTATTTCATTTTCCATGAGTACGAGAAGGAAATTAAAGTATGGAACAAACAAAATTGGATGAAGATATAATGGATAATATTCGTAATGTATTGTCCGCAAACATCAAACCGATGCAGGTTCTCTGTCATTTATCCAACCGATACTTTTTAATAATAATCCGCGAATGAATGTTCACACCTACATAGAAACATACACGTTGCAATCATATTTATATTTCTTGATATACTAACTTTACAGGGAAGAAATCCCAATTACATTGAATATGATAAATAATGTTTGCATATTCGAGTGAAAAATATTAAATAAATAACAACAACGAGCGGGAGCAAAATTATCGATATATTGTCATCGCAAGAATGAGAGAAAGATGATTTTATTTATGGGATAAATATCATTTTCGTTTTTTTCTAATTTTTTTTTAGCAAACAATATTTTTACTGACCAATTTTTATTTAAAGATACGACGTATGGATAAATTTTTCATTAACATATATGCGATTGTCCAATTAATTTAGTGTATGAAGGTAATGCTGTGGCATAGTTATAAGACATATAATCGGATGTTGAAAGTCTGAATGTATTTGATAATATATACACCATGACACGTATTATATACACTGTAACCTCCTCATATTCTATTGTGTTCGATTGTCTTTTATGTACAACATAATGTGATATTCATTCGATTGAAATGCGAGCTCGCACGTGTATAATTTATCACGCCCATTTCTTTTCCGTAAGAACGAGCTATCGCGCCTTCTAAAACGCGCGTGCGCACATTCGCTCGTCGGCTCCTGGTTTGCCACAATCATCGAGATTCACCTCTCTGATTTCGCGGAACATCTGTGATCCCCCAATTTGCCTTTGTAATGAGTTATAAAATAACGAAAACAAAAGACACCATAAGTGACTAGAAAAAAAATATTCACAACTTTATATGAATATTAACTCAAGAATTTTTTATATTATGCAAACGAAAAGTCGTTTTGAGATGAGTGTGAATGTAGTAGACTTTTAGAAAATTTTTGAATTTGAAAATAATTAAATAAATTGTATATAGAAAAAAAAAAAAAAGAAAAAATGAACTGAATTATTCAATTGCCTATTCACAAACAAAAATAATCTCATTTCTTCTAAATTTACACTCATCTTTTGAGATACTGTCTTCTCAATAATGCCTAAATAATATATTACACGTTTTAACATCAAAGTCCAACTAAATATTCGCTTCTAAAGAGAAATTTATGAATTTTGAAAATTCGAGTTGAAAGATTTTCAACGAATTTGATTTCATAGACAACTCATTCGCAACCACATCAAGTTGCCACATTTTTCCCCTTCATAAAAATCGAAATTTTTATGATATCAATTCTATTGATCTGAAATACATAAAACCCAACGTTTAGTTGGCATAAAAACTTTAAAAAAAATTTATTTATCTTTCATGTTACAGAGAAGAACTCGCGATGAAAATTGGCTTGACAGAGGCGCGTATTCAGGTTTGTATTAATATTACTAATTCCACTACACAATTGAAAATATATTGTTTATGCTCATCTCATCAGCGAGAAAATGTGCGTTTATAGATAAATATATAAGAAATTATAGGTAAATGGTAATTACTTTAATTTATGCTGATCCCACTTTACAATGATGTTCATATATTAACTTATAATTGGACTGAAATATGGAAGCGATATATATATAGCAATACCCGTAGAAAATCTCTTTGAATTTTCTCATAGTGAAATTCATTCAATCACAACTATAATTCATACATATTATAGTGGATTAACTTATACGTGAGTATTCATGAAATAAAAACAATATTTTTCCAATAGAGAATAAACATTCTATTCCATTTCCATTCATAATACTCATATTTTTCTTCTGCACTATTCCTCTTCATTCACTATTTTTCTATTATCCCTTTGATTACATAACAAAACGTTCGTATATCCCACATCCTCTGACATTTCGTTCACATAATCGAACCGAGAAAATTCCAAAGACTCTGCATATAAACAATATATTAATATGTGTATATATATAGTCATATGGATGTAATTGGTGAGAGAAATATTACTTAACTAATGCATGCACGCATTCATAATGGATATATTACAAGTCATAAGCGATCAGAAATTGTATCGTACAATTGTATGTGCAATAAATATTAAGTGTGTGAGCTATAATATATATATGTTTGTGTATTAGATATAGCTATATATATATGTATATAATTTGCGAGAATGATTCGTTGCGTGAACACTCGGCTAATTTACTCAATTAATTTAATTCATTTCTTTACAATGCTTGCATATACATCCTACCTACATATTGTTGGCGTTTTATTTATTATTTTTTCTCGCTTCCACCGCCGTGTTCTTCTTTCACTTTATGTTGGCTCACTTTCCTCCTCGCCTCCGCTAACTATATCGGCAGCTTATAACTTATGCCTTTGGTGTTATTTATTATTTTTTCTACTAATTTTATTATTTTTTTCCTTTTCTTCCGACATACCGCACGTTCATACATATATATATATTCAAATTACATGTGTACATACCCACCTATATATAGGCAGAGTCGCGTGACGGTAATGTTCACCTTCACAAAACCCCATTTTCCGCAGTTGAATATTGAATTATCTCATGTATATACATATATATATATATATATATGGGGATATAATAAGAAATTTATGAAAATAAAATGTGATTTTGGAGTAAATTATGGTTAATGAACGTATACACGTTTCCATCAATTTGTAATTGTGCACCAGTGAATAGAGTTTATATATACATGAAGAATTTATTGCATTGGCAATTACTGTATTGGCTTAGTAGTTTATGGGGCGATTGTGACAGATGAATTTCCATACAATAGATATTGTATAGATAGACATTGAATTTGGGTTGAGAATTTTTTGTAGAGTTTAGAATAGTTTTATTCACCTGCTGAACTTAGTATAAATACGTGATTTATATATACATATATATTCTAAAATTGAAACGAAAAAAGCCATTCAATTAAGTTTCCATTTCTTATTCTTTTTCTAGTGTATATAAAATTTAAATTATAAATTGAAAACCAATTGAGAGTCATAGTATATAATAAACGATACATATTAATATATGAATCAGAAATAGCAACTATATGAGGAAGTGGAACTTGAATGAGAAGTTAATGACAAGTTGTTGGGCCCGTTTTCACCCTGTTGTATCAATCAGTATATTCAAGTATTTTCATTTACTAGAAAATTTCTCCCGTGTATTGAATTCATAGATACATTTTTCACTTATTTTGAAATAAGAATTTATGACAATGAGAACCACTGGGAGGAGAGAATGACACGCATCGTGGGTTGGCGTTAATCATTTCGAAGAAACGACCGAGCGAGAGGCAACTTGCCATTGACCATACAATCCACTATGCTCAGTACCATAATATATATATATATATATATAAGTTTTGTGAATATATACGTATAATAATATTCGCACGAGATATTTCGAGATAGTCACGCCGTGAAATAATGAAAATTGAATTGTCAGCACGCGTGTTGCACGAAATATTGAGATAAATAATTATTTCATTTATAGAAGTATACAAAGTCATTATGAACATTTTCACAATATTTTGATTAAAAATCGATTGTCAGTATTGGCATTAAACGAAAAAATACACATTACGTCAATCAATTTAATTAATTAATTGTTTAATTATGTCTGCAACAATGTTTTTCATGTTTGGAGTGATCAAAGTGACCGAAATTCACCGAGCCATAGATTTCAAAAGAGAGGGGTGAAAAAAACCACTAAAGTGACTAGACTATGTGTGTTATTGAGTTTGAAAGTCCACGAGTTGTTTGTCGGCGCCTCTTTTTCGAACACAATCCCTCCTCTCTAACAATCTTTTCCAACTCTCGGCGATGATCGTTCGAAGGGGTTCCGGGAAACATACACGACATATCGCGTGAGCCGCGTTCGTCCCCTCTGTTACATAATCCCCCCCCATTCCTCCCTCCTTCCAATTCCTCTTGTTCAACTCTACCTCACTATGCTTCATCTCAATTACAACAGGAAAAAACGAAAAGAATAAGAAAGAATTGGCTTTCCCCTGAAAAAATGATTGCTCATCAATATTTATAGACTAATGTACATTCGGGTAATTTTAATTTATTTCCTATAATTGATTTGGACATTTTATTAACAGTAATAAAGATATGACTGTTAATTATTGAAAGAATGTATATAAGCATGGTACATAAAACACGATGAGTATGATGATGAGGGTACATTACATGTATAAAATAATTTTTTGCACGAGAAAATATGGCAAGCGTGTCGGCAGGTGTGAGAGATCCCGTGTTCCCCAAAGATAAAAACGATGTAAGATCAAATGTTTCCATATAAATATATATTTCTTTGGAAAACAAATTATTACATGCGAAGAAAAAGAAAAAAATCTTCCTCAACAGATTATTGCAAACTTTGCAATTTCATCATCAATTTTATACTTTACTCAATAATCATCATGCATCATCAATATAAAAAGCAATTGATCAATAATTCACCACTTGTACATGATTAGCATGCAAAATAATGTCAATGATTGGTAATTTAATCAGAGTTCCATATATTCGTCAATTATTTTTTATCATATTACATGATGAAATATCATATCATATTTTGAATCAACTTTTACTTTTATCTTAACAATAACAATCCGCTTATGCCATTCTCAATCCTCTTTCGATATTATTCAAACTTCCAATTTTATTGCGGTATTTGTTTTTATAACTTTATCGACGTGATAAGTTTTTGAGTGTGAGCGACAGGATATAAAATCACACACGAACAATTATTCACAAAATTTAATTACAACACATGAACACCCTCATGAAACGCACCATTCTCACAAACTTTCAAGGTAGTAAATCAACAAACAAGACAAAAAAATGAACAAAATTATGGAGAAAACGAAGAAAAAAAGAAAAAATTTGATAGAGCAAAATAAATGAACGAATTTAGAAATAAAACAAAATTAAATTGATTCGACAGATTAATGATGGTTATACCTGGGCGATCGTTGAGCGTACAAATCGAATGGATAATACGTCCCGAACGCCGGCCGCGGCCCCATTGTAATTAATGTGCTGCAATTAAGGTGGAAACCACTTGGGTTCCGGAGAGCCGGCGTCGGTACGTTTTGTTTTAACCCGTAAGAATGTTTAGCTTCCCGCTGTGGACCAATCCTCTTCGCCATGGGGGGTCGCTTCCTCCTATCCTCCAGTTCCTTACCTCCCAACTTTACCGCCTGTTAACACACATACAGACACACACGCACACACACACACACACTGTATTCCCCCGCTATCGAATCAACTCTGTATGGTATATCCCATTAGTACACAGTGTCTTTTTCCTATGTACACGTTTGCTTTCAACGATGACTACTGAAATGTTATGGAAAATATTGGGTCATCGGATAAAAGAACTTCTCTTGTACAAATAAATAAAGCAAATAGCATTGTCATCGTTCCTCTCCAACCTCTTTATATGAATAAGAATATTTTTTTACATGTTGAAAGAAGTTGCGGCGTTCCTTTGACTTTCATTCCTATTCCTATCTCTTTTGTTCTCAAACCATCTTCCTCACTCAATATTGCGTTTTTTCTTTTCCTTTTCTCTTTTGTCACATCATATCTTTGCAGAGTGATTCTGTTATTTAACATTGCCTGCATTATTTGAACGTATTTTTTACGTCACATTTTTATGTAGAAATATTGAAAGAAAAATTTCTTCCATTATAATCTCTTTTATCCCATAAATTACATGTAGATGCTCATGATTGAGTAAGTTGAAATGTTTTGTTGACGAAATAAATGTTCGAAGATTCATTGGGTTATGTCACGAAATATCGCACGCATCTAGACCGCCATTTTCTTCAATATTAAAACACAGACTTTCATTTGCTTTGGTACCGCCATGTCCGACCCAACGACCGGCACGACTCTTTCTATCACTTTGACTTTTCTTTACATTTCCTCGTCCCCATCATTCTATCCACCTTTCATTCCCCATATTCTATTCATGATTCTCTCTTTAATTCCCACTAAGCTATCGAATATTAATCTTCCTATTTTTTTCCTAGTTTGAATGCCAATGAGATGTGGATAATTACATTGAACGAACAGTTATTAGTTGAGTGACCGTATACGCGCGTTTTCCTAATGCCCTATTACCTGGCTCTTCATCATTATTTGCGCATGGGTTTCGTGCAAGTTTTACTTAAAAACAAAAAAATTAGAACCTGTCAACATAATTTTAAAACGCACCAAATATATTTTTATGAGAAGTAGGCCAATGCCCTAATGGTTATCACTCTATTCCTAATACTAATCCGTCTCTACAGTAAAAATACGATACCCCACCGCTTAATAACGATAATTTCATGTATTTCGTTGTTTGTGGTAGGCGAAAAAAAGGAAAAAAGGAAAAAAAAACGGACAACTCGTTACTTTAACCGGAATTCACACAAATCGACTCTCTTCTCTCAGCTCCAAGTTAAACGACTTCCAGGGAGCATTACTTACGCCATGACCCGGAATCTGAAGGATAACTTCCTTGAAATATACCTTGAGAGTTCACTTCGCAAGAACATATACATATACACCTATATATATTTATATATTTATTTATATACTTGAAAATGATTTGACATATCATCTTCTTATGATTGTGTTACCCATCTCGTGAAGCACTTGCATTTACTTGAAAATACCATTGTAAAATTAGAATTATCTTAATTCGAAAATACTTTTATGCATATATTTATTTTTGGAATTTTTTTGTTACAGGTATGGTTTCAAAATCGTCGAGCAAAATGGCGAAAACAAGAAAAAGTTGGTCCTCAAGGACATCCATACAACCCTTATCTCGGTGGGGGTGCACCACCATCATCGGCAGTCGTTGCGCCCACATTGCCAAATCCATTTGCCCATTTGGGTACATTTGCCTTGCGAAAACCCTTTGAAACATTTCGATATCCACACTTGGGACACGGACACATGCTCGGAAGTTCTTATCCTGGACATCCTTATCATCGTGCGCCGCCACCATTGCTACCACCAGGAATACCATTACCTTATACATCTGCAGCATCATTTCAAACGTTATTGGCGAATATTTCAGCGGCTCAGAGGCCTAAAATCGTTCGCACATCACCTCCACCACCACCGCCGCCCCCACAAACTGTTCCGCCAGCGACGGTAGCACCCCCACCAGCTGGTGTCAATCTTCCACCACCGCAAACGCTACCTTCTGCAACTACTTCACCTGCAGAATCGCCAACAGAAGGTGTTACAAGTCTTCCCGACATCGACAGAAGAACAAATAGCATTGCATCATTACGACTCAAAGCACGAGAATACGAATTGCATTTAGAAATGTTGAGGAAAAATGGCGATCTCATTAGCTGAAGGAAGATAATGCAGCAGAATTTAACCTGAACGAATATAAAACCAAAGCTGATTCCTTGGAATCTGTTTTCTTCATTTTATTTCCTTTTTTTTTTTCTCCCAATGGAAAATAAAAGGAATGGAACGAAACTGTTTCTCCATTTTCCATCGAGTGGAGACTACATTTTGACTGTTTGTGTTAGACAATTAAATCATTTGTGCTGGGAAGTTTCACGACAAATCGGTTCGCTTGCCATTCGGTATAATTGAAATATCAATGTACGATGTGTTATGTTGATATGTTTTTTTTTTATTCATAGTTTTATCATTCACGATTTAATTCACGCATCCATTTTCAAGTGATGAAAGGAAAGAATTTGGATTATTTGACAGGGAAATGTTCAATATTATGTGTATAAAGGAGTCAATATTAACGAAAAATATTATCCCTGATGTACGTTATGTGTATAAATATATACATCCGATATGAAAAAAAAGAAATATTTATACTTAACATATTAAATATATATAAATATAATGATACAATTGTTATTTTCGATTTTGCAATAAGTGATAAGAGAACAGAAATGATGAGAATAAAATTCGTTGCAATCTATAAACGAATTGTAATTAGTGTCATGCAATTGAATTTTCAAATTGAAACTATTATTAATATCATTATCATTATTATTATTATTATTATTTCGTTTTACCTCGGACTAGTGAAAAGTTATGCGTATGCAGAACTTTACTGTGTGTTTTATGGCAAGAGTTCTGGATTGAAGAACAATCACAATCTTGTAATGTTTAAAAAAGACTTTCGTCAGAAGTCTGATATCGAAATTGGATTTTATTACTTTTTTTTTTCTTTTTTGTTTGGTGCTTCTGTTGTCGATTCATCTCTTTCATCCTCTTTTTTTCTCAGTCCGTTTTTCTATAATCACGCCCGTACCTTTCTTCTCTCTTCGTTTGTGAAAAATAAATGTATTGCCGGTAAATCAGATAAATATTTTGATTTTATCACCTTTTTTTCATTCCCTTCAAATGACATAACATAATCTACATAAGGAACTGGTATATATGATCATATCTGTTCTCCCGCAACTTTATTTATTCATCTTGAAAATTTTCACATTTTTTTGCTTTTTTGTATACAACTCTCTCTTCGAATATCTATTCAAATATTTTATAATTTAATAGACATTCGAGACATATTAATGCTCATAAAAATTAATCAGATGCACGGCAACGCCGCATTTATATATGTATATATATATACTCATTTATATAAGTGTTAATCGAGTCAAGCCCGATCGATTGACTATAAGTCTCAGCTTTGAATATTTCCGCTTTATTCCACAACTATATAGCGTCAATAACCACAACCTCTAATACATAAATTAAAGACCAATATTTATTAAATTACAACTATAATTTATTTAGTGTTTTTTTTTCTCTTCCACTATCATTATATTATATTTTATGAACAATGTTATGCAGAGCACGAACAACGTAATCGCGGGACAAAATGTCCGTTTCCAAACGTTCGACCCGCCGTGACCAAATTACTATGATGTAAACAATTCAACAACGATTCTCAGGAGATCTCAATGCATCCATATATATATATGTATGTATATATGGAGAGAGTATACAGGGAGCCAGAGCCCGCGGCATCGCGTTCCTCGGTTAGTTAGTAGACCCGTCATTACTGAGACATTTTACACCGCTTCTAGCCACCTAATAAGCGCATCCACGTCGCCTCCGTCCTCGTGTATTTTACCCTAACTCTTCCAACCAATTCGCTTCCTCATCAATTCACCATCGTCTCACTCACTACACACACACACACACACACACACACACACACACACACACACACGCGCGCGCGCGCGCGCGCGCGCACGCATATATATATTTTTTTTATTTATCCCTTAAACTTTGTTAATTATCCGATTATAATCATCGCAAACACCAGTCGATCAATAAGTGACTCAATCTTTTTCATACACTCTTCATTCCTCCTATATTATTTATATTATTATTATTTTCTTGATTCTTTTCTTCGTTTTTTACCTTCTGTTGAAAGTAATAAGACGTGGATGAGGATGCAACTAAACTGTATGAGCGCAGGCATAAGGACATAGAGCACAATTGGAAGATAAGAAGTGCGTATATTTAATGAGAGAGGGAGAGAGAGAGAGAGAGAGAGAGAGATTGAAAACGATGAGCTCTGCATGGCTGCTGTATCCGCGGTGGAAGATGAGGGATGCACGGCGTGACGATCTAATTGAGGCCTTCTTGATTGCATTTACACCGTGCGGCGAGCTGTTGCCTCCTGCGTATCCCGCCGCATTATTCACCTATACACCATCTTCTCATTTCACTCGCGCGCATCCTCTTTACGCTTCTTTCATTTTTATTATAACTTTTTCTTTCGTATATCTCTCTCTTCTGGGTATATAATGAACCGCCACATTATTATGTAAACTTGGTGCTGAGAGCCATTCGTTTGGTGATAGCGACCTTGACGCAGCGAGATGATCATATGTTGTATCTACAGAAATAATTATTGTCTACGTAGTGCGCGTGTATGTATGTGTATGTTGAACAATTCTTATTTTTTTCATATATTATTCATTAGCCATAATATTTACATAAACTCTGTGCATATATACGAATGTTCATCAAATCGGATATTGATTCAATATTAATTCAGACATGGCTCTTTTGTCTGATAACTCTATGTAAAATTGATGAAATTTCAACGATAACTTGCTGCAATCTCCTGTAATTTCGAGTTTCCATCTCATGCGCAAAACTTTTCTCTTTTGTTTCATCGGCCCTAAATCTCGACATTCACAGTATTTAATAATTATTACACCCTTTCACATTTTCAATATATCGCAAGTTTGTTTTGTTTATACTTTCCCTTATCGATTAGTAGTACATGTTTTCTATTAGCATGCGCAAAAAAATAACAAGCGCAAATTAATTTTCACACCTTCAGCGTTAAGATAAAAGTTTATATACAGTTAATGCGGTATTCTACGGGGAGTTTATGTGTTTTTGCAGGTTGCGTCTCGTTTAATCCAAATGAGCATTCTGAATTACCCGGCATCTGTACTTCTGATGTGGTCACAACTCCAAATGGTGGATATATACATATATTGCTTGCGGTTTACACCTTGTGTGGGAAAATTCAAAAAGTTTGTTGTATGATTCGTGAAGGCATCACCTCGTTGCCACAATTTTCACTCGTCTCACATCATTTATATACAATACACAAAGATATATATATATATATATATATATATATTATAATTACTTTTTCGTATCAAGAGTTCATTATTATTGTTATTACCTATTACATACCGCTCATCTCATCATCATTGACCTCATCGTGATGCGCGCGAGTGTAAATATATAATTGAGACAAGAGAATGAAGGTAAAAGCGATGTAATTGCAAATATACAACAATTCTACTCAATGCAGGTGTCCAAGGCTCTCATTGTGTCCTTTCCCCTCTACTCTCTTCTCTCTACTCATTCTCTCTCATCGCTTAGCGTTACAAGCGGGTGTGTTTTGTGGTTTTGCGTGGTGTATAAACCTCCATATACCCTTGTACTTTCGAAGAGTATTAAGCCGTTTCTCGCTGTGGGAAAATGATTAGCGCAATGTGCGGAATACGTACAGCTATTTTATATACCACGACCTTGTTTGCCGTCGCGCGCGTCGCATTTCTCTCCTTGTTTTATACCATTGCGTTTGTCTCATTATTATCACCACAATATTTGCGGTAATTTGTTGGTAAGAGTGCACACAGCAACCGTCACCGTTCTTCACAGTCATCCTCAAGAAGAAGACAACGTGAGGGAAGAAGAGATGGAATGGAGTAATAAAAAAATTTCCAAAGAAAATACTGAAACGTGTATATTTATATATATACCCAGGCGAAAAAAAAAGAAAGAGATATTAAAGTGCAGTGTCGTGATATTACCGACAGGTGTGCATATATCTTTCTCGGTATATAATCGTGACGAGGTTTTACATCTAATGACAATGAAGAGGTGAGAAAGGCAATACAGCTTACTTTACCATGCCACATTCGTGCTTCTGCGTATTCTTTTAATGTAATCCCTGTACCAACTATTCATTCATTTATTTATTTCATTATTATTATTATTACTTTTTTTTTTCTTTTGTTGTACTTTCAAACGACAATTCATGGTCATTATGTATGTTCATGTATGCACAAACACACACACACACGCACACACACACATATCAGAATGAAATGAATGAATAAAATTAATGGGATGATTTATATTCGACGGGCGGCCGATGTATCATACAAAGTTTCATTCGTCAGCTGATGGTGATTAAATTCATTCGATGTATATCTATATATGTTTGTACATGTGTGTCATTCTTATATTCAATCATGATGATAAGTTATGAACATTATCAAGAAGTTAATTTGACGATTGTTCAAGCCTCGGCTTCTTTAAATTATACGTCATTGTTTAATATTGAATGTATTTACTGATTGTCGATGACTGATGGAGGACTTTCATTCGTATATGTACACGATTCAATACGATAGAATTATTACAGGTGATATGGCGCATTATGAAAAAAAAAATCAAGTGTTAAAAAAATTGTCGGAATTAATATTTTTTTTATCCCTCCAGTTCGTGTGAAATATAGTTTAATAGTAAACATTATGTAAATTGAATTTGTAGTGATGCTTTTTTTTCTTGCTGCAATGCACATGCGCACGTAAACCTGCAAGTATATACGAGGGATTGAAAATTGCATTTGATTGGTGAGTGAGCGAGCGAGAAATAAAAGAGAAGAAGTGTATTTCTTTTTCTCTTGCAATTGCCGCGCGCGGCTGCACAAATTTCATATATAGTGGGACGAGTTTCAAATTTTCGGGTAATGACGCGTTAGCTACCGGTGATGTACGTATAAGACGGTAGAATAAGAGAGTACGGTCAATAGAACGGGACAAAATGTAAAAAATAAATGCACCAGCAGGCTATATACACGTTAAGAGAGGGCACAAACGCGAAATATAGAATGAAAAAGATACAAAAACAAAGGGCTGTAGAAAAAAAGGATAAAAGAAATGGGAGAAAATAACTACGTATATACATATAGTGTGTGTAGGTATCAGTTAATCGGCGGGCATTATCTCAATCACGTAAAACAGGCAAAATTGCATTTACCTTTTTAAATGAATATTTGGCGGGGACGCGACGCGCCGTACACACGCATACATATACGCATGCACATACAAATGCACACACACACACACGCACACACGCACACACACGCACACACACGCACACACGCGCAGTGCAAGTAGGAACCCTGACTTGAGAGTTCGCCTCCTGGCCGCTAAGTTAATTTACCATGGAATGCTGTAGGTAACGCCCTCAACAATCCTCCTCTCCACACCCTTCTGTATATATTGCCCCTCACACACTCACATACACTCGTTCGTGTATATTTATACATATATATATTCAAAAAACATATATGTACATGTTGATGCTAACGAAACAACGTCAGCGACACACTCAACCTTTTTGTTCTCTTTCATTAATATTTTCTCGTTTAATTTCTCCCGCCTCTCTCATAAGAACAAACAAGACAAAACAAAATTCGAGAAGAAACAAAAAGTGCATATACGTAGATGCATATATGTATATTCAAACGCTTGAGGGTTGCGATTTATCCACTGTATTCATACATGCTCGTATCTCAGTATCTGATAATTGGAGTGGTAATTACGCGATGATTAACAGAGATGGCTCCCGCGCAAATCGTGAACACAGCCTCCCGTTGCGGTGCATCACTTCCCTTTCTTTCTTTCTCCTCTTCTTCCTCCTCTTCTTCCTCCTCTTCTTCCTCCTCTTCTTCCTCCTTTTAAACCTTTCCCCACTTCTTTTTTGCTTCTCTATCTCATCTTATACGCGCTTCTGACAAAATCCATCCTCTCTCTCCAACTATATTGTATCTCAGCTCTTTATTCCTGATGCAAAATCCATGAATCAAGATAACCACATATACATTCTCTTATACGCCTTGGCTCGCATCGCTCATCGCCTCTTTCGCTCTCAGAGTATCTATATATATAATATAAAAGACATCGATCTTGCGGTAAATACTTTAGTGTATATATAAAACTAATGAATTTGTTTAGCGGATGAAAAACTGCTAAAATGTCGCATGAGAAATCACACAATGATTCACTTATGATTAAAATTTTTTCTTTTATTATTTTTTATTTTATCTTTTCAATTTTTTTTCTCCTCAGTAATCTCAACGTTCGTTGCTTTTATCAACTGACAATGAGTAACGATATCCAATATATAATTTCATCATCCACACAACTCTTTTTTCAAACACCCGCACACACACACACACACACACATCATCATCATCCGTATGAATGTGATGAGTAGTAAACTTAATTATTGAGGTTCGAATGAGTATTATGTAGAAGAGAGAAGGTCCCAATATACAAATATATGTCAAATAAATATCATTTTATTATCAATTCTATTATTGGGCAGAGGCCAAGTCAATATGATCGTACGATTTTTCCGCTCACTCTTCCACCGCATATAATATATGAATGAATATAAATATATGTAGTTGAGGGAGGGCCGAAAAAAAAAAACAATTTGTTGTATAGGCCATAGACACAAACGAGCCACCATTGGCGCCACCATAACATTATATTATCAAATTACTATATATATATATATGAGTGTGTTGTGTGTATTTCGTAAAAGGGATCGTTGTGGGAGACGAGGATGTCTCATAAAATCGAGTGTTCACGGTAGAAGCCAAGCCATTACGTTGTTATTCCTATTGGAAGTGACGCCGCAGGGGGTATAACAACGGAAATCACCTCTCGTGCTTTAAAAACGACGAGATATTTGTTTTTTTTCCTACATTTTCCTTATTATTTTTATTTTTTCATATTTTTCTTTTATTACTCGTCATGACAAATTAATCATCTCCACTTTTATTGCTTGGAAATATCCAATATATATATATATATATAACTGATGTATTTATATGAATATGTAAAAACGATAACCGGTTTTAATTGAATTAGAATTGTTATTTATAAATACAACGACTAGGCGAGATTGCGCACTGTTGGACTAAATATATTTTTCCTTCGTTTGGATATATAGTGAAAACGTGCCGTGGAGACGGACACAAACTTCCCGTGATGAGCTCATCCTATCTTTATTATTTCTTTACTTCTTTTATCTGCTTAATGAATAAATTTATCGTCAGATATAAACATATAATATATAGAAAGAAACTCAATAATAATAAATTAAACCAACTATAATTGGGATGAAAAAGTTACGATGCGACGCAACTTAGGTTCATTTCCGTGCGCCACCATCACCAAAGTGAATAATATTCCCATGCTCCACTCTTCAACGATCAGCATCACTCTTCGTGTGGTAATATATTTGAAAACTTATTTTCTCGCGTCATCATTGCATTGCAAATCATTATAAAATACATAATGGAGATTGCGAGTCTTATATGTTTTCATGTCCAATTGGCAGTCACATCAAGTAAATCATCACGCGATCCAACTGATTTTAATTGTTCGTGTGACATGGAGCGCCGAATTCAATGTTCAACACCAATTAATGATATGATTTTTACGATAATAATGGAGGAATAGCAAAGTTAAAGATAAAATATTGTTATTGATAACCAGGTAAAAATGCATAATGTGTAGTAATACGATTGAACAGACACGATGAATATTTTTTCTTATCCATTTCCCATATCATGTCATGTCTCACGCAGGAATGCTCAAGAAGAAAGCACTTTGCCCGTCTCTCTGAATGATATTTGCTGACAGCAGTTGTGACATTTATCGTGTTAATTACATATAAGGGTATCTGAATAATTTCTGATGAAATGTATAAAAAAAAAAAGGAAAAAAAAAAGAAAAAAGAAAAAAAAAGCGAAAAGAAGCAATTTTGATATAAATCAAATATTAATACGAAGGGATAAAAGGGATAATATAGTCGATTAATGACCCTAGACGTGTATAGTAGTAATAATAATCAGTAGAGTAAATAGAATATTTATGTCGAAAGATGTTTATATGTGATGCGAAAACCAGGTTGTACATTGTAAATGCATATTGACGATAGAGGCATAAAGTGACTTGGTGGACGACGGGAATGATAAGTCGCCATTTCAAACGATCGTGGTATTCATCAGATGACGAATATAAACGGGGAAACACATATACATATATAATAGTTACTTGCTGTAAATAATTAATATATTTTTAAATATTTGCCGAAAACAGCACAGGGCGCGACACATGACCTATGTTTACTGAAGACTTTTGTGACACAGTGAAGCCAATTTAACACACCCGCGTAACGTTTCATGGTGTGCTAAATAATTAATGGATTCATACACACGTACGAGATACATAATTTAGGAGTATTATTGCGAGTTTAGTTGGAAATTGCAATGGGCTACAACAATATAATGATCGGAAGAGAGTTATTTCGTTGTTGAATGTTGGTATTTAATCGTAGCGATATCGTCCAATTTAATTGGCGTTCGTATATGAATGTGTAGTAGGTGATGTTATAGATTGGATGATATGGACAGAGCCACAAAGGGGAAGAGAAGGAGGTGGCAGGTGGTGGACGGAGGACGGTGGCGCGGACCACCCCGCGTTAAAAAATCCACCGATTGCCTACAACGCAATATCGCCCTTTCCTCTTTCCTCTTTCATAATTGCTCTTAAACATTAAGCAGCGGACAACTTAGTTTCACTGTGAATCGCGTATCTTCATCAATAAATTCGACCCGCCTCTAATTTTATTGCTGAACCGGAACATATTGTATATATACGTCTCGATGATTGGTAACTAAACATCAACTGATGTATACCGTAAACAGAAAAAATTCGAGTTTTTTCACCCAAAGAATTTTTGTGGAATGAAAATTGATGATCTACCTATGGAAAAGTGCGGACAATAATTCTACAACCGTTCTCCCCAAGACACAAACACACGAAAATTATGCAATTAATTACTTCAACATGCTTTAGAGCGTATTCAAATTTTCACATATGGTGATGTGCTAATAACTATCACCACTCCCACATACACTCGCATATAAATACGCTATTGCGCACAAATTCTCGGCACAATTATGAGTTTTTTATTAATGTGTTTCCTTTTATTCTTTTATATATATATTTTTTTTTGTTTTTTTAATTTTTTAATTTTTCCATTTATTTATGGGATTTGTGGAATAAACTCATGCGCGTGACTGTTAGACACCACCAAGGTACACTATTAGAACATTGGTTTCTTCATTTCATTTGTTTGAATAAAAACACAACTTTCAAATAACCACCATTGAATATACATTAATATATGAAGTTGATATGAGAAATGTATAGAATCATATTATAAAACGGACGGGATCATTCATCGCTGCAACAGTTTAATCCGACAACTAATGTCCAAATGTTCATTAAAATATTTGGACAATACACCAAGCGCTATATAGAGTACTCTACAGGGTGTACAAATTGGCAATATCACATTAGTCTTTACATCATTAACATTGTGGTAGAAAATAAAATTACACAATGATAAAAAAGATGATGAAAAGAAGTCACAAATGAGATATTGGCGTCATGTCCAATGTGAGTGTGGCTACTGATTATTATTTTAATTAATTTCTATCCTCCTTAATGAAGTAGCAAAAATCGGTAGAGAATTCCTAGAAGGGCTAGGGCAATACTGGCAATACTGGCAATACTGGTAAAACTGGCAATACTAGCACTACTAGCACTACTAGCACTACTAGCACTACTAACAATACTACCAATACTGCCAATACTGCCAATACTGCCAATACTGCCAATACTGCCACCACATCTCCATTCTGTTATCGCTGAAGATCGTGATACTATACCATACCTACCACCAGACGTAGGGCTTTTTCGCTAATCTATGATAACAACCTTCTACATAAAATATATGAGCCATAACTTTATCAAGTTATTTTTCGCTTATTTCATTGCAATTTTAACACAAGTTGATAAAGAGAATAATTAGAAGAATATTTTTACCAGAGAAACAGCTATATAATTATCAGAACAAAATTAATACTAAAAATATCGAAATAAACAAGTTTGTATACTGCAACAAGGGAAAGAATAAAAAATAACATAAATGAATAAATAAAATATATGGAAGATGAAATGATCGGATCGGTATATTAAAGTGTATGGGAGCTGTTGTTGCAACTGTGAGTGAGATCAGGTAAAGGTAGGTGCAATTCACTCTAATTCTGCTCTCTGGTCCACGGTGATTTCGGCTATCTGGCGTAATCGACCGGACCCGCCTTGCGCCACGAACCGAAGAACCCCAGTAATGGGATGGAATTAAGAGGAGACGTGCCCTTCGCTAATCTATTAATTCCTGCACGCGAGATTGCATCAGGCGTTGAAAGAAACGAGTTTTTCACCGGAGAATGAAGAAAAGGACGTAAGTATAAAGAGGGTTAAAGTGTAGAACGGAGCAACATTCAAATATGTCTTTATATAAATGTCATGTTATTGCTTTTTTTTAATTTTTATTTCTCAATCTTTATTTCGAGATTTAATATTTTGAATGTTAATATTTTTTGCACAGCATAAAAAGATTGTGCGTAAATCCGGTCATAGCATGACCACATCATCAAAAAAAATTGCGACCAACTCATCGGAATGTGATGGCACAAGAGTGGATATGTCGAATGAAACGAAAGCAGATAAAACTTTTTCAAGACTTAACATTTGTCCCGTGTCACCTTATCGCTAGCTACTTATATTCCACTCATCCCAAACGCGGCATTGCAATAAGTAAACGCATCGATCTTTGATACAGCTGCGGTACATAATATGGCTGCACGGTTGTTGTCCCGCTGTTGTATATAACGGCAATATCGGGTCTCAGTTATAAACGATAGAAGTATAGAAAGAGAACCATACACACAAAGAAGATGATACGTTGAGGCATTTTTTCATTTGCCCCGCGGCGCCACTAAAGTCTATGTGTAATTTTTTTTTTCTTCATTTTTTATTTATACATATCTCATCGACTATTCTTCTGAAAAATCACACGGAATAATGTTATGTGAATTTTATTCTTTTGTTTACTTGTCAAAGGTTCAGATTAATATAAGTTTCACAATTTTTATTTCATAATTTTAGCCAACACTGAACACACCCTTGTATTGTCTCTTCAACGAATCACGAAAAAGTGAATAAAAATACATTGTAGCCAAGTGTCAAAGCCGTGAATTTATCTTCAACACTCTGTTGCATTATGGTCAGACTATGCCACGTGATAAATATTTGATGAATATACAAACGCAGATATATATATATATATATATATATATATATTGTTATACGACGATAGTTATCACAAGAATACATACACATTAATATATTATTTCAGGGAAGAGACTAATGTCTATCTACCAACATGATATGATGTATGTAAATACATCTAACTTGATTTACTTTCTCATATTTGACTGATTGACAATAAGAATTGAATATTTTCATACTATATGAACGTTAATAGGCCCTGGATGTTTATTGTGAACAAATACTAATCGAATACACATATTTAATAACACCAGCAACGACGTTTGTATTTATACGAGAAAATAAACGCGTGAGATATTGGTAAGATATTCTATCCTATATATATGTATATATATATATATGTGCGAGCTTCGTTGTGTTGATGTTGTGTTGTTGTGTCTTCGTGGCCGCGCTCATTACGATGATTGGCAGATTCAATTAACAGACAGACCAGGTTGCTTCGTCGAGGTCAATCCAACTTAACCCAACTAAATATTATTAATAATAATCAGCTCATTACCGGCTCCATTAATTATCCAGTGTACAAGGCACTTTGGGAGAATAGAAATCGAGCCACCTCCTCTATCTACATGTATAGTTTCAAATGCAATAATCGTGAACGGAAACGAAAAAAAAGTTTATATTTTTCTCCTCAAATCACTTTCATATGTACATATATATAATTTTTTACTCTTTTTGCGGTTTTTCCATATTATTTTAGGTACGTCCATATTGAAACGCACCATCAAGCCAAGAGCCACGAACAATATTAATCCATTTAACAAACTCATTATCGATGAGATATATGGAGCGTTTACTGTGTACGCGTGCGAGTGTATGATTTTATATAGAAAGAGCAAGAGAGCCTGAGCAATTCTCGGGAACGCGCAAACGCTCACGGGTATTAGTGGTTGCACCCCTGCGGTTTGATTTACGAACGCGCGCTAACGAGCCAAGAGAAAGAGCGAGCGAGGAAGAGAAACAGATTGTAATGGAAGGGAGGATGGTAATGCGCGAGATGGTAAAACGTTGAGGTGAATGTTCCAACTGAAACGCCAGAGCTGCTCTGTATCTTCAAGCGAATTTTAACCCCCCACAAATCTCTGCCTTCTCCGAGAATTCTCCAGAGTTAACTCAAAACTCCAAAATCGAGATCGACGATCGTTATTACGACCGTAATTAATGTTTACGTCGTTCGCTAAATAAAAATAAGAAATGATTAACACATTTTGACGTAGGCAAAGATCGAATGGAAGAAAAAAAATAAAATGAATAATGTTACTTTTTCCTACCTTTTATGCTTCGATATATTTAACAATGTATTGCGAATATAATTGGCGCTATAGGTTTTGTATCGAAGTCTTGGTCGGATTGCGATATAGGAGGGTGGCGCGCGATGCTCCTTGCGAACTCGGATGAAGAGATTTACAATGTTCCCGGCCGTAAAATAATCAATAAAATCTGTGCAATGTAAAGAAACGGACGTGCCGTAGTGATTTAGTGCGGAGCGCCGGGTCCCCATATTCTCTTTCACTCGGTTGTAACAGATGTATATACACGAATACACGCACGCACACACGCACGCACGCACGTACACGTACGCCAATGCACATATATACTCATTGGTTCTCTCGTTCCAGGTACGATGAAAAATTAGTGGGTCGCCTGAAGACTCTCGTCGAAGCAGGAGCCAAACTGTGACGAATTTACGATCGTCTTATGAACTAGCGCGCTGATACCTTCCAACAATCCAGCGCACTCGCGCGCTGGTCAACGATAAACTACGAATGCCTCCAGGACTTTTGGATTCGAAACGATCGATGGGTAATCGTACGGGAGAAGACCTGATGTGGTCGAATTCATGTCAATCATTGCCATGAATATTCTTGAAAAATATACAATACCCCAGACATTATGGTAATGTCAATTTAATTGATATTATCATATACACTTGTTTGCACACTATATTTGTTCGTAGAGGAAAATTTTATAATCCCAAGTTGTGATTAGGTGTCTTATTTTGCGGCAATCAAACATCATGGCACTGCTGTTGTTCATCTCACCAAGTAAGTAATTGTATGCAGCGTCGCTAGTGGTCAGATCTCTGTTTTTATTTATTTATTTTTTTCTTCATTGCAACAATTCAAAATTTATTTTCAGTTGAACTTTGGCTACTCTCCATGAATGTTGGATTATTGAATGTCGTTGTCGCTTGTTTGTAAAGCGGATTATCAGCCTAAAAACAAATATTTGATTCAAATCGTGAATAGTTCTCATTTTTCCATACAAATGAATTATGAAAGTAGTTACTCGCTCCCATTTTGCCAGTGCACGTTCTCTTTCAAATCTCGCGAACTCACGTTTATCATGAACGATTGTACATATTTTCCAAATTAGTAATATCAAAAATCCTAGTATAACAGTACTTATAATGACACTGAGGGCAACAGTAAAAATTGGAATTGGTTTTGGACACATTCTGGTTTCCTTCACTATAACATGATACCTCGGTATATGATCAAGATGACTCACAACCTGATATTTGAAATCAAATGAACATCTATCGTCTGTCGATACATTACACAAACGAAAACCATCCTCGTAATCATTGAGATTGACGTTAACTTTGTCAACTTTTGTCTTGAAACAAACAAGTGAACCAATTAAACACGAAATCAACCACTATGGTGGACCTTAATTAAATTAAACACTCATACATACCACAATTTTGATATCTTCATAACATCGCTCACAAGTTCCATTTTTCCAGCGTGGTCCGGTATTATATGCATTACACTCAACGCATTCCTTGAGCTTTGAGCAATGAACTTCGGAACAAGACTGACAAACATTCATAAATAATTGAAGGATTGTGATTATCAAATGACAAATTATCCCGCCAATTTTTCCCAACTCACCTGACAATCTTGACAAAATCCAGGCGTATACAAAATATCATTTTCACAATTACACATACCACATTCACAAGTACCATGGCCGCTACAAATTTTTGAATTTACTCCTGGCGGGAAACAAGTACTATTGCTCCCGCAGCCACAACTTGGGCCAGTCCATCCACCATCACAAACGCATGAGCCGCATGAGCAGTTACCATGGCCGCCGCAAAGCTGCGAGAAAAGATACAGGAAAAATGGCTATAACGATTTCGTAGTGTGAAAATGAGAGAGAAATTCCTCACAGACGGAATGAGAATGGGGCAACAGTATATATATATATGAAGATGAATAAAAAACTGAAATGTGTGCACAAAGGCGATGACCGCGGCATAACCATCAAGAAATAAGATGGAAGTATAAACGACTCTTTCATATTCTCATCATGTGCAAGAAAATTATATTTTACACACCTGATCGTTATCACGTAGGCAAGAGAAGTTGTTGCATTCACAGTAGTCGCCGCTAAAACTCTCCTCGGGATTTTCACGTATTTCACACTCGCAAACACCACATTGGCATTTACCATGGTTACTGCAATCAACAGTGTCGTCAACTGCTCGGCAATTATCTTCAATATTACTTTGGGTTTCATTGCCACTGCAAGCACAATGTTTCGTATAAAACCCGTCATGACATTTACAAATTCCGCAGGTTAGATCACCATTGCTGCTACATTTTGGCGAATTTTTCAAATAATCCTGCAATATTAATACATCATGTTGCGTTCGTATCAATAATTGCAATTAACAAAGTTTTACTAACTCACCACATGGTCAGGCTTATCACAAGGGCAATCGCAAATCAACTCCAATTCTATTATCAAACTATCATCTAAACCCTGTGGATTTATTTCAATTTTATGTTTCCATTCGACTGGATCTTCTGGGCACTCCATTACCTAGGAGGAAAAAAAGTAATCTAGGAATCGATTCCAACAAATCTATTCGATAATTGGGTGTTAATTATATCCACCTTTATTGCAACTTCGAATTGGATTGTGTCAGGAAAGCGGGACCCATGGCATTCAGACTGTTCTTTTAATTCACCATTTTCTTCAAGACATTTGGAAAAGTACTTTATGGATACAGGTTTCTTCGCATTATCTATCAGATGTACTTTATTCACCAATCTCTACCAAAAGTTGAAAAGAATCATTTATAAGAATGTCAATTTTTATTCATTAAATTTTCCATGCAATTTTTTGATCACCTCATATTCTGCCTTGATTAAATTAATAACATTGGCGCCATCATTTTCCTTAATAATGCCAGTAGCCGATCCTTTTATAGTCTCATTGAGACGTTCATACGCATCTTTTATGTTTTTTGTAACAGCGAACATTATATTGATTTTCTTATCTAAAGCAGCTCTATTTATCTGTGAAATAGAAGGATAATCCAATAATGATGAATGAGTGTAAGTTCCATTTTCATCCAAGTGACACTTGCAATCATTTGGTTCGATAATTCCAGCTAACTATAAAATCAAAATGATGAAAATTCACAATGAGGATAATTTATCCAGCCGATAATAACAAGAATAAAAAATAGGATTAGGAAAAAAGAGTACTCTGCCATCGCCAGCGATATGAAATTCCGCGTCTGTAGAAAATACTAAAAGACGACGTGCATCTTGTCGCCAACCAATACGTTCTTGACAAACCATTGCCTGCATTAAAGCGTCAAAACCACCTTCAGGCCTGTCGATATTAGCTGAAAGTGGTGCTGCTTCGACATTTGCCTGCAAGCATCCAAGTAGAAGAGCAAAATGAACTTCATTTAAGAGTAACATGTGGGTGAAAGGATAATATTTGTATATATAACATTCTAATACAAACGCAAAGGGTTATTAAAACGAATTTGGAATGTGAAGAATTATGATAGCATAACGATTAAGAATAAACAAGAACAGGATTGTCAAGTGAGGGGATATTCTCACCTTAAATGATTCCCAGTCCGCTGTCAAACTCATCTGGTGTTTATATCCGTAAGGCCGGGCACAGTCGGAATCATTCGTATTCAGGCATGGATTGAGTAATCTGTATAATTTGACAATGAAAGAAAAAAATATTCAGATGGTATTAAATTAATCAAATCTTCGCTATTGTCTACATAATAGTACTATAACTACCTATCTGGTGATGTGTCTGTCATTGGTAGTTCAACTTTATCAACGAAACTACCAAATCCAAGACGAAAATTACTTGTTAAATTTCTCATAGCATTCGCTAAATCTGCTCCCAATTCGGACAAATCTTTTTTGTGTATTCTCATGGATGCCGACAAATCCATGAGATAATACAAGTCAATTGGATAATCCTCTGCTCGACTATAATTCAATACAAATTTATATTCTTCACCTGTGAAAAAAAAAATAATATGAAATAATAATAATTGTTAGATATCCAACATAAATCGTAGTATTGTTATTTAAAAAAATAGGTATATTATCGTTTATTCCCTACCTTGTCTCAGTCGCAGTGCAATGAATTTCGGTTTAATTTGCGCTGGCTGCTTGCTTTTCGCTGACGATAGTGGCACATCACTCTGAATACTAACATTTGTTGTGACATTAATTATTTGTGCAATTGGACACCAAACAGTTGGGTCTTTGTATTTGTTCCATGGCACACAACGAATTGACGGTTCATGATCCACTCCTAAACCCTGATAACGCATAGAAAATATTTTATCTTAACAATTGTTTCATCACCATCGTGCATAAATCAAAAAATATCTGAAGAAATTAAATTCAGAATTGAAAATGTTAATCTGAACGTGTGATGCACGTCTTCGTATAATGCCTCTATCTATTCATCCTTCTACTGTTGTTATTCTTTTATTTCCAAAGATGAAATTACTTTCGTGTGAGCACACCACATGCACATTGGTAATCGCAAACAGCCAGTACACGTTTTTTTCTTCTCACATGATATTCCGACGCGTTCCTGATCAACATCCTCACCGAGGGACAATAAAGTCACAAGACTTAAGCAAATATAACACGATATAGGAGACATTGCATGAAACTGAATGCAATATTCGTATTAGACCGATTGTGTGAAGACTAGAACGCGCCCGTTTACATGATGATTCATTAAGTGGAAGGATATTGCGGTGTCCAACCAGTCCAACGGAAATATGGCTTTATGTGTGTTATATGCGATAAGTTAACACTACGTCATAAGGAAATTATTATTCTGACATCACGAATGACTGTTGACAATGTATCATCGACTCCGTCCTATAACTTTTTTTTTCCTACATACATTCTTCATCAGAATGAAATGCTATGATATCAACATTCAATTACAAAAGGCTATTCAAAAATACAGTCAGTGTTAATATACGTAAATATTCAACGATTCAACTAATTTTTCATGGCCACATGTTTTTAATTAATTCCCCATCATGTACGTACAAAATTAAAGTTAGTCATAGCTAAACATAAGTAGTGTAAAAATTATAAACTGTAGTCTACTGGAAGCTGCATTCACTCAGAGTTATTTACACGTAGATAATTTCATTAGGGGGGAAAAAATTCACAGAAAAAGATATAACAAACCTCATGACGTTTCATATCAATTTTCTTTTTTTTTGTACTGTTGGTGAAGATGTTATATCAACATTTATATTACCAACAATGGTTAATGAACTGAAAAATAGTCCATCGCCTTACCGACCGTCAATAATATTAACAGCGCTATCTTTAAGGTATTTATATTATTCTTTTGGTTTTTTATGGTGAAAACACGTGTGGTGAAAATGTGAACTCGGAGGAGGTGCACAGCTGCGAATATTGTCAACACGTGAGCAACAATATAATAGAATATACAAGAGTTGTTGTTGATTATGTTCAAATGTTAGTCTAACAGTCTCAAAACAGAAAAATAATGTGGCAGAAAAAGTTATTAGTTAAGTTGGAAAGTGTGACAGGAAATTCATATGGATGGAGCCGATGCATAGCATCGCGTAATTATTCTGATGTGAATGGAATGAAGAATGTCGATGATAAAACTGTGATATCACAACACGAGGAAAAGGTTAAAAATTTGTTGGATGATGCGGCCAGTTTCAATGAAGTTTCAGATCCAAATTGGGTCTCGAGTCCGTACCCGAAAGGTGCCGCAATTCCATCCGACCAGCCAAAAAGACCAGTACAAGATCCTACCACAACTTCAATAATTTTATTCCCCGGCCAAGGCACTTTGAAAATTGGCAAAATCCGAGAATATATTCAAATACCACGTGCAAAAGAAGTATTCGATATAGCAAATGAGATTATAGGTATGGATATATTAAAATTGTGTTTAAAAGGACCACAAGAGAGATTGGATAGAACGGAATTCAATCAAATTGCAACTGTAGCAACGTCTATAGCTGCACTGGAAAAAATTTGTGAAGAAAGGCCATTAGTTATCGAACAGTGTAAAGGCATAGCTGGCTATAGTGTTGGTGAGATTTCGGCGTTAATTTTTTCTGGTTCACTAACACTCGAAGACGGATTGAGATTAAGTGGTATAAGAGGTGCTGCAATGCAACAGGCATCAGATTCAAAACCGCAAGGTATGTTACTGATCGATTGTTTTCCATCAGCAAAACCTGGTTTGATATGTGAAGAAGCACAGAAATGGGCGATGGATATGGGTGTTTCGGAACCTATTTGTCAGACTGCCATTTATATCTATAGCGAAGCGAAAATTATAGCTGGTGATGAGGAGGCATTGAAATATATAGAGAACAATACAAGTAAACTGGCGATACGTAAAACGACTAGATTACCAGTCTCCGGTGCATTTCACACACGTTTGATGGAGCCAGCAATAAAATCATTCAAGAAAGCGTTGGATAAAGTTGTCTTGGATCATCCTAGAATTGATACGTACTCAAATGTCACATCCAAACCTTATCGCAGTCCTGAACAAATTAAGAAATTATTATTGAAGCAAATTGTGTCACCTGTTAAATGGGAACAAATAATGCATTCAATTTACGGAAGAACACCGGGTATGAACTTCCCACGAACATTTACATTGGGATCGGATAAGAGTTTGATCAAAATTCTACGGCGTATCAATTTGAAAGCCGCAAATTCATGCATGCCTATATAATAAATAAGTAGAATAAACAACAGAAAATTTGTCTATCCATTAATTTGCAGTTTATTTTCCTTGATGTTTAGAGATATTGTTTTTCAATTGTGAATAAAGACCAATCCTAAATCAGCGGCAAGATTTACAACTACTGAATACTGATTCATATATTTTTGTTGTCTTCTTTCCTGCACATGCATATATTTCTTCTATTTTATCTCTCGGTGTCGTGTATTACACTATAAAATTGATATGCCGTTCGTATCATTTCCATGGCAATCTTTCCTCTACTTGATACAATTTATATATATATATTTCTATTCAGAAGGGCGAAATTTAAACAGCTATGATTTATTTGACATTATTGGTCAATTAATGCTATGTTTGCAAATATCAGTAAGAATGTAACACGATTTGAAGATTCGGATAGTAATATATGGTTATGTATATAAAAGCACTGTGAACGAAATGCATCTGAAAGTAGAATTACCGACAGAAAATAAATAAATATAGTGGTGAATTGACAACAATAATTTAAGTTTGTGTTAACATAGCTATCATAGAAGCTAAAATTAAGACATTATGTCTGTTAAAATGTATACAATACACACATCCACTTTAATTCATTTAGTGAGTCGAGATAAGGGATCATTGTGAAAAATTATGATAGAAAAAATTTCACCAATGATGAAGATTTATAAACAGTATCTTATCATAAATGTGCGGCACGAAAATTCCCGTTTCAGCAGCAATTCAGTCATTCTTTTTTCTTATCTTTTTCCCCATTTTTATTTACGCATATATATACGTGAAATATATATACACTTAATATCTTCAATTGACCAAGGCTGATAAGAGAAAAATGAATTGAACGAGAATTGACAACACGATTAGTGTTCGAATTTTTTCTTCTCATGAAGGAAGAGTTCATTACGTGAATATCACAAACAATAATTAAAGATACGTCTACCGCTTTTGTAAAGTAAAATTATTTTTTTTTTTTCGCTTTAAAGACTGCGAATGTGTCGTGGTTTTCGAACCAATAAACAACAAGAAGACAATCCCAAACTAACTTTGGCCAATTCTGACATCCGAAGTGATTTTGTTGGGAACTCTAGTTTCTCCGCAAATACTTTGCTGGACAGGGGGATTTCATCTTCTGAACGATGGATCAATGTGCCATTGAGATAAATAACATTAGCCGCCGCATCTTCTAGCGCAGTCAACGTTTGATAAGTGTACGTTGCTTCACGTTCAATTCTCTAAGTAAAAAAAAAACGACGAAAAAAAACAGATTGAACATATGTTGAGACGATGAAGTCATATTAATTAAGTATAAATTGGTGGTATGTTGGAGTTGATTTAAATGTCAACAGGGAGTCAAGCATGATTTTAACTGTTACGAATAATTTATATAACACAATAGCCAATTGATCACCTTTAATACTTCCTGGGATTCTTTTCCTACTCCTACGCAAATGACGTCGGGCCCCGCCATTGTTGCCAACCCTTTCAGTCTTTTATTTTCAGCTACCTGCCAATAAAATCAGACGAAATAATCAATCAAAGACTTGTATGAGTAGTGGAGGTGTTTGATTATTGATTGGAATATGATACTTTTATAGGAACACATGGATATTCAGGGAATGCTGCAGCCACTGCCCTGGCGCCTGCCTCATTAGTAAATTGCGAAAGACCGACGAAAAATTCTCTCCCTGTAACAGTGAACAATGAATGTGTATTATTTTTAGATCTATCATCCATCTGCTTGTCATATTATGAAAGTCTACAATGGCGAGTATATTCAAATATATAATATAGCAGACTATCATCAGACAAAAGATTCAAAAGAATTCCCTTCATTATCAATACATGATATTGATATTCAACAGTAATTATGTGTCAAAAGCAATAGCATCATCTCCCTCATCCATTCTATTGCAATTTACAAACGCAGAAAAGCATGTATATACCCACCAGTGAATAAAACATCTCCACCATCCAATTTCGCATTTTTATCTGCGATTTCAATCAGAGAAATTTCCAATTCTTTTTTTAATACAGCTCTAATTGTTTCAATCTATGAACAGAAAAATAATGACGTGGAATGTGTGATTATGACTATGAAATAACGATTAATCTGATATGGTGGTGATTTGATAAGATTCCAGTTACTTCTTTCATTCTTGTTGGCTCAATAGGACGAGCAATCAATGCAATTCCATTGCACAGTACTGCAACATCTTCAACAAAAGCGCACAATGGTGCACTTTCATCTGCAGGCATTTCAACAACATCAATGCCCAACTCACGTAGTAATTGTGCGAATGCTGAATGTTCATTTCTAGCTTCATCCAACACGATCTCACCCTTCGGTTGTAATGAATTCGGAATTCTGCATAACACTGCGTGTGTATACCTATGAAGTGCCATACTTGACTCCCATCAATCAATTAACAACAATTTATTTCCCAATCAACTCTGGCCCACTTAATGCCTCGCAATTTATTATAGTAGAAAACACAATAGCTATTGTAATAACACTGAGTATTAATTCGAAGAAGAATAATAATTAGCTTACTATTTATTTATTTATTTTTCGATACAACTAAGAAATAGGCTTCTAATATCAATCAAAATCACTCGTGTGCTCTGAAGCTGGCTGAAGCACTAATGAATATATAGGATGAATAAAATAGATGAAGTGAGATGAAAAGACGCTACATATACGTGCACATATATATTATTGTGTGACTTGGTTTACTCTATTCATCCAACCATCATCACTATATTTATCCATCCTATCCTATTCTATCCTATCCTATTCCACGTATTCCACGTATTCCACGTATTCCACGTATTCCACATATTTCACCTATTCCATCTATTCCACTACATAATCCATTCAACCAATCCTCCTTCTATTTATCCTACAATAATATAATAGATGAACACATTTTAATAATAACGCTATTTTAATGCCAAACTACTCGTAATGTGATTGGTTAAATAGACATTTGTACACTATTATATTTGAGCACATGGGAAATTGATATCTCAGAAACTTACAATTATGTCCACCATAAACGCTCGCGTCGAATTGAATTTAGTACATAATGACACAACTCCATTGCACCACACAGTCTATACTATTTTTTGTTTATGACATACTCGAAGATGGCGCCACTCATCAATTTTTCGTTGATTGTTATAACGGCATTGGCGCGCATTTTTAGCATTGTTTCTTTGTTTATTTCTGATAGATATGGATGTTTACTTGTTTCGCTATTCGATTTTGTTTTCTATCGAGATAATACGTCTTTTCTAACTGTTGAGATTAACTTTGAAAAATGCACAACTCTCTTATTTTCAGCTGAGTTTGTCATAGATCAACTAAATCATACACGATCACGATGTCGAGAGAAGAATTCAAAGACAGGGGCGTCATAACCAAGATATATATGAAAAATTTCACGTAATTGTCGGACATTAAATTTTCTATAATTGTTGATGATGATATGAAAATAATGCTGAATATTGTGTATTGTACAGGAGTTACAATGAAGTAGTGTTCTGTCCGGGAAGAAATTTAAACCTCATAACTGGCCCAAATGGAACAGGAAAATCTACATTAGTTGCTGCAATTGCCCTTGGCCTAGGCGGTAATATCAAAGTAATGGGGAAAAGTGGGCATATCAAACAATATGTCAAACGTGGTGAACATACTGCTGTAATTGAAATTGAACTCAGGGATACACCCACGAAAGTAATAAAAATCAGTCGAACATTTACTACTGAGAATAAATCAACGTGGACATTGAATAAGCAGATATGCAGTGAAGCAAAAATAGCGGAAGTGGCTAAAGACTTGAACATACAGGTAGATATGTATAAATGTTTTACACGCCACTAAATTAGCTACTATACCATTTAATAATACATATTGATTTATGTATTTTCATGATATTCATTATTGATATAATAATTTTATATTCAATAGATTGGGAATCTTTGTCAATTTTTACCACAAGACAAAGTGAAAGCATTCACTGATATGAATCCAAAACAGTTACTCCTCAGCACTGAAGAATCTGTTGGTGATCCAAAACTGTACCAATATCATCAAAAATTAATGGAATTACGTATAGAGCAAAAAAAACTTGAAGATGACATTATTCAAAGAAATACAATATTGGATTTGCAAATACGAAAATATCAAGGATTGGAGGAAACAGTTTCAGGTATTAAAGAAAGGAAAGTTATTAAAAAGAAAATTGTAGCTTTAGGTCAAAAACGTGCTTGGATTTTGTATGATTCATCGAGAAAAGCATTGAGCAGTTATGACGCTCAACTGAAATCTCTCAAACAAGAAATCGAAAGATTCAATGAAAAATTAAAACCCACTACTGACCTAAAAGTAGCCAAAGAGTCGGAAATACGTGAATTGAAACATGGCGTAGAATCGTATAATCTGAAAATAAATCGTTGTCAGTCTGAATATAGAAAAAAACTTGAACAAATCGAGAATGAGTATGCTAAAATGAGTGAAATCAGACGCGAGACAAAACAAGAAATAGAGGATGAAAATCGCCGTGACATTAATATAATAAATGCGGAAACACAAAAAAATAAACTTGGCAATGATCTACGTATCATGACAGAAGAATTGGGAACAGTGGGATCAATTACCGAAAAATCACAAGACATTAATCGATTACTACAAAATAAACGACACCTTGTGGGTGGTTTCACAGAAGAAATGAATGAATTAAAACAGTCATTGGAGAAGAATAATCGCAATATTGCAGCTCTTCAGCGCGAGCATCGACAATTGGGCGATGTTGCAGCAAAACGATTGAATTTACTCAAATCGAGGAATGTCGATGCTTGGAAAGGAGTTTTATGGCTTCGCGAAAATTCTGATAAATTTAAATCAACCGTCCATGAACCAATGATGCTTAATATTCAAGTTAAAGATGAAAAATACGCCAAATATTTTGAAAGTATTATTGCGACACGTGATTTATACGCATTTGTATGCGAGGATAAGGACGATATGAATCTTTTATTGACTTATTTGCGTGAACAGCAAAATTTGGTCATAAATGTTGTCCATTCAGATCCTCATGAATATTTTGACAGTCAACCCCGCTTCCCAATTGAGAATATACGATCATATGGTTTTCAAAATTATTTATTATCGTTGGTTGAAGCACCACAAACAATAATGAAGTATTTGATAACAATGTATAGTATTCATCAGATACCAATCGGTACCACTACTGTCGAAGACAATATTGAGCAGATTCCTGCTGATTTAGACTGCTATTTCAGTCCAAATAATGTTTATTCTGTGAAAGTGTCAAGATATACCGGTGATAAATCGATCAGAACACAGCGATTGGGAAAAGCATCATTACTTTCGATGGTAATGGAAACTGGAAAAATGCAAAAAATCGAAGAGGCTATAAGAGATTGTGAACAATGGCAAACTAAACTGATGGCGAATATACGACCGGTCGAGGAGAAACTTCGCGTTGCAGAAGAAGAAAATATAAAACTTCGGAACGCAAAAGCGCAATATCAACAGGATCTTCAAAAAGTTCAGACGTTGCACGCACATATTAATATAGCAATCAACAAGATTCAACAATATAAGGCTGCACGCAAAAGTATCAATGATATCAAAACAAATTGCAAGACACGGATAATGAAAGTTATTGAGAGTCAAATGGAAGCGTATGCGAGATGCAATTCATTATTTCAAGCAGTAATAAAAATAAATACTGAAGCTGAAATTTTGTCGATTAAATTGACTGTATTGCAAGATGAATTGTTCCGTGAACTTGAACAATCGAAGAATATAAGAGAAAATTTACGGAGTGCTGAGATAAAAATTCGAGATTTGAGGAATCAAATAGATCCATTGAGACGCGAAAGTGAACGTCTATTGGAAGAGGCGAAACGTATGACTGATGGAGCTTCACCTCAAGATGGTGCGCGATTTAAAAATTTTAAAATAGCATTTGGTAAATTACCGGGAACAATTGAAGAAATTGATGATGCATTACAACAGGCTCAAGCTCGAGTCTATTGTTTAAATGATCATGTTGGGGGCGAAGATATTCTGCGTGATTATGAGCGAACAAAGGAGAACGTGCACACATTGCAACAAGAAATCGAAATATTAGGCATCAAATTGGAGGTGAATCAAAGGAGAGTTGAAGAAATGCGTAACGAATGGTTGCCATCACTTCAAGCACTCGTCGACACAATTAATGCAAATTTTTCCAAATATTTTAGTAGTTTGGGATGTGTTGGTGAAGTATCGCTGACGCATGGTGAGAATCCAATGGAATTTGAAGAATACGAGATGAAAATACGAGTCAAATTTCGTGATGATGATGATTTGAAGGACTTTACAAAGGAACGTCAGAGTGGTGGCGAACGTTCAGTAACAACCGCGATTTACATGATTTCGCTTCAAGAATTGTCACGCGTACCGTTTCGTTGTGTTGATGAAATCAATCAAGCTATGGATGCAGCAAATGAGCGACGTGTATTTGATTTGATCGTTAAGATGACATCAAAACCTGAGAGTGCACAATATTTTTTGCTGACACCAAAGTTATTACCAAATTTGAAGTATACCGAGCAAGTGCGTGTCCATGTTGTCATGAATGGTGCATACGTAGTACCATGGAATCGGTTCAATACAGTGGATTATTGTAAGAGAATTGTAGCCAAACGTGTAAACGAGAAAAATTGAACTAAAAACCGATTGTTTATTTAATTGTTTTCATTTTATCCAACTGAGAATTTCATGTTGCATCATAAAATAAACATATCTTCAATTAATTAAATAATTATCGCTTCTTCCCTTTTTTCTTTTTCTTCTGTGCTTCTGGCCACGGAAATCCCCGACATTTCAATACGTCCATGATATTGTGACAGGTATAATATGCATTCTCCATTGCTTCTTCATTAAATATATCCATAGCAAATCTTGTTTTTCCGCCACTTTTTCTCGTTTTTTTCGCACCTTTCGTTTCTTTACCACCATTATTACCATTACCTTTCGCACCTTTATTCTTTCCATTCCCATTTTTCTTCCTCTGTTTACCTTGTGGCATTTCACTATATATTCTGGAAAGCTAATCACCATAACATAATTGTATTGCGCAAAACATTTATGAATGTGTATTACTCACTCTATATTTTCATTATGGGGCATAAAGTAGAAGTAAAATAGAATATAATTCGGATGGAGTCAACCATCTGTTTCGTTGTTACATCAATAATCAAAAGTATTGTCTATATATAACTATCTCTAGATTGTACACGTATATCATCATGTATTATATACAGTGACTAAGAAAGTTTAGTCATGAAAAAATGGGCAGTAAAAAAATAATTCATCTTCAATGGACTTATTGAAGTCCAGTACGTTGGCATAATTTTTTAGTAACATAAACTTACTGAAGGTCAAAATTTATGCATTTCTTGAAAGTTGCAGATAAAACGGTTCCCTGCACTCAATACAATTTTTATGAATTGCAAATGCGCTGAAACCCCAATCCTTATGAAAAGATGAAGAATGGTTGTATAAAAGGATTGGCAATGACAAGAATACATTTATTGATTCATTCATCATACACATACATTATTCTTAAATATATGGAGGTCGGCTGGGAAAAAAAGCACCGAGTTATCATTTATACATTTCTCAAATAACGGAGATATGTATAAGTGGTAGGCGGCAGTAGGTAGTTGCGTGTGAATCGTTTGTTCGATATATACACAGATACACTACAAGTTGTATGGCAGAGAATTTCTCTTCACACGGACATGACTCACATATACATCGTCGTAATTACCACTACCGTTCTCGTTGTTTTCATTATTTAATTTAGTATTTTGAATTTAGCGCGTAAGATCAGTCATGCGAATTGGTCAGAAGTTACGTTGACAAAAAAAGAGAGGGAGCATCACTTGTTGAAGAATATCAAAGTATTGCCCTCCCTTTACAGCCCTGAAATTTTACATCTATGAAGCTTTCAATGTATTTGTGTAGAGGGAGTATAAAACTGTTTTTCCATTCCCTTAATTTTGTTGTTGTTATATATATATATATATATACAATTGTTGCTGTTAGTCAGTCAGTCAAGTCAGTGAGTGAATCAACAATCATTCGGTTAGTCAGAGATCGTGCGGGCGATATCAGGTGATATGTGAGTGATGTGTGTATGCATATATAGATGAGACGAGTGTATACACTATTTGACTAAAGTATATATGATTCATTGGATATATACATGTGATAATCGATATTCATACATTAATTGAGCAAGCTGTACTGGCGATAACCGGCATGCTGTATTCGTGTCGAATAATTACTTTATGTAACATGACGAAAGTACTCGAATAAACCGAGTCGATTTATATACACAAACAGACGTATTTATGTGTTGTGCGCCGAACAAAAAATGGGAAAGAAAACATGAGAGACGCGTGGACGATAGGAAATTAACGAGAAGGAATTATTTGTTGTGCAATCATTATCATCATTATCCGACAACCAATGTAGAGATTTGGTATATCAGATGATACGTATGCATACAAAAATGAACAATCAATAAACAACTTGGCAACGAGTGTAAAATACAATATTCCAACTGCAAAAAAATTGTTTCGTTGTTGTGTTTAACAGAGGCGTTAAGTAAACAGAATAAAGAAGGAAAACATGTCGACGGCATTACTTGCTGTTGTTGCTGTCATTCTTTGTATTTTATTTCGAATTTTAAATGTGAACAGTGCGCCACGAAAGCCGGTATTAGTTTGCCAAGATTCACTGTTCCTCACAACTATTTTGAAGATTGCACCAGTGATTGCAGAACCGTTAGTATATCATTATCATTTCATTTGGAAATATATATGAGAACAATGGAATACTAATTTATGGAGAAAGAAAATCTATATTTTTGAGTTTGCTTTGATAAATTGAAAAACTGGCAAAGAAGAATAGTATTTTGGATTTGTGCACTTTTATTGATATATAACGGAACTATTTGAAAATTATTCTTCTTTTTCAGTAACATCAGTTTTGCATTCAAAATTTTCTTTCATTCAACACATCTCATTTGTCATGTGAGTCATGAAAAGTTGTATTTATTCTTTCTTTCATAGAAGATGGGTATATATATATATATATATATATATATACGTGATAAATCTATCGAAAATACCAGAGTTATCATGTTAAGCATCCATTGAATTGGTCAGCTTCACGCACCGAACAATTCTACATGGTGTACACTCATATCATGCGATACATCATACTTAAGTTATCGAATGTAATTGTTAGATCAACTTCATCCAATTATTATCGCCTAGTAAATATTTTGTTATGTGTAACACATGAGGGGGATGATAAACAATCATTCTGTCATGAGCATCTTAAGCTTTCGACTGTTTTTATTCCTTGATATATACAATATGCATAAATGGGAAATCTACTGATACCATGTTTCTAGTACAAATATACCTTAATATATTAAATGTATCGATGAATTATGTCAGTACTCCGATTCTGCTCATGATAATTGATTTTTGTCATCTAATTATACCAACTTTGGTAATATTTTCTGTGTCATAATTTACATGATGAATTCGACATGACCATGCTCTATCGGATACATATTATATTTCGCTACATTCAGATCTTTGAAAAAGACTGCAACGAGTCATCGACTCTTATGTGTTTCTGGGCCAACAATTTGTCAAATTAAATTCATCTTTTAACCTAGAACTATGTGCTAGTACTTTCTATATATGAAAATTATCGAATTTTCAGACATAACAATAATAATCATTACTATGCAAGGTTATCTAAAGTTGTAATAGATTATACGTCCACTTCACGTGAAAACAAAATATATTTAATCTATATCTGTAATACTTGTAATATTGCTGATAATATTGCGAAAAATTTTTAATTTACACATTTTTACAGATATAAACCTACAAGATTATGGGGATTCAGTGGTCATGCTCAGACAATAGTACACAGTATTATAGGCAGAGTGAGATGCCCGTGGCCTATCAGTGAAAGAGTTTATATAGGACTTAATGATGGTACTACTTTGACTTATGATTTGTATCAGCCGCTGAGCAACGGTCATGAGGGTAACTGTCAGAACAGTGATTGAAAACAATTGAACATTAATCAGTATTATCCAGCAGTGAATAATTATCACGTGCTTCCACTTTTATAGATGATATAACAGTAGCTATTGCTCCAGGGATCGGAAACACTTCAGAAAGTGTTTATATCAGAACATTTGTACACTTTGTCCAGTGTCATGGTTACAGATGCGCTGTCATCAATCATGTTGGCGCACTTGGAAGTGTCAAAGTCACTGCACCGAGGATATTTTCATACGGTGAATATAATAATTACATTGATGATTATATAAGAATGTCTGAGACAATATTTTTAATGTCATACATATTATTTGTTCGTAATTTGAATTTTTCTTCATTAACATATAGGTCACACTGATGATTATCATGTTATGTTGATGAGTTTAGTTGACAAGCATCCAAACACAAAAATATTGTGTGTTGGGTTCAGTTTAGGCGGTAATCATGTTACAAAATATATGGGCGAACGCGCCATAAATAAATTACCACAAATAATTGGTGGAATATCTATTTGTCAAGGTTACAACGCCATTGAGTATGTAGATAAATAAATATTAGTGGGATAATATATACATAATTATTGTTAATCCACAACAAAATTTAATATTTTTTCATCTCTGTTATGATAGAGGAACAAAGTATTTGTTGAATTGGCAGAATTTCCGACGGTTCTATCTATACATTATGACGGAGTCAATGAAAAACATTATTTTAAAACATAAACATATACTTTTATCAGAAGACGTTAAACAACGGCACAATTTGAACGAGCGGGAAATTCTCTCAGCTGCGACGTTGCCAGAACTTGACGAAGCATATACAAGAAAGGTAATAAAACTCGATAAAGAGAGAATCAGAGGTAGATATTTTGCCAATTAATATTGATGCATGATTTTTTTCCTATTTAAGATACAAAATTTCCGATCCGTTCAGGATTTGTATCATTGGAGCAGCTCTATTAATTATTTGAAAGACATAACTGTACCAATGGTATTTATCAATGCTCTTGATGATCCTATTATTCCAGAAATGCTATTGAAACCAATTAGGAAACATGCAGGTAATTAATATATGGCCAATTAATATATAGGAAGGTGAAAAAATTAATAATGTACAATTTGCTTATAAATTTGCAGAAAGTCATTGTAATGTATTGTATATAGAACTTGCACACGGTGGACACCTCGGGTTTTACGAGGGCGGTCTCTTATACCCAAATCCAATAACTTGGCTGGATCGGACACTTGTGTCGCTCATTGGCGCTCTCACATTAGTACATTCGGATCGCGTTAAAGGTTCATGAACATGAGAATGTAGAATGGAGGACGCAATTATTCAATGCTTTCAATTAGTTGTTATTGAATATAGATAACTGGCAAATTTCAATTATACATTGTGAATATTGAAAAATTTGATCGTCGATTATCTTATAATTAATCTTTATTTCATATTTTCATAAAGTTGGCGACTGAAGCAGGGAAATTGTTCATGTATATACATAGATATGTACATGGATTCGATATCAAAAATTGCATTTTGATTCGGCTGGTTTACTCTTGTATCTTATATTTTTTTGCATATACAACATATCCATTCATCAAAACATTGCACGCCCATTAGAACATCATTAACAAATTTACCAGCGTATCTATTAGATTTTACTGAGGAATCATTATTATTTTTATCCACTTCTATAAAGTACTTAGTGTATTGATCAAAGAAGAGGAACTATTATTCCATGTAGCAATAAAAGGATGAAAAATCTCGGATCAAGTACTATGCATTTGGGTAACCCAGCCGAAATTGGACAAGAAGTCATTTGTAATGAGAAATAGTAACGTGTATTTTATTAAATTGTATTGCAAATATGTAGTTAGAATGACATGCTAATTGTGACATGTCGTTTGTGTGTGCTCGCGTAATTGAGTGTGTATGTATGAATATTATAACGATGAACGAAAATAAGTAATTTGTCTACCTCGACAATGGTATATATTTTTTTTGTCCGCTGTGTATTTTTGTCTTATGTTTACAATAGTTTTTAATAGATTTTCACCGAAATGAACCACGTATTTCATCAGTGTAATATGAAAAAAGAGAAACAAAAATATGTCAGAATGCCTAAAAAAGACATGAAGAAAAAAAAACAAAATTGGTGCATCTTTACAGCACACAAACATTGCATTCGCACTAATTCGATTCATCGTATATTCAATTGAAAAACTGTATACATCACACTCGATAACTTATTATTCTTACATTTCGTATATATATATACAGTACGAGTCACTTTGTGACAAGTATTTTCAATTTAGTCGACATGAAATATCGATAAAAAAAACATTGACTTATCCTCCAACGACAAAAGTTTAGTTTTGGAACATGAGATTATATGAAAATCTGATATAATATTATCATTTATCGATAGAATTCAAACTATTTACACTCAGGTGAGATAAAGTGATATGGAATGGTCACAAATAAAACCTTGTTTGGGGTAATTAATCTCAAATCAAAATGTATCGGACATGGTTATGTTCTCGTGGAACATCCATCACTATTACGAATAATGAACAATAAAAAACATAGCAGAGGAAATTTGTCCAATTTCTAATCAAGCTCTGGAACTGGTGAAAGATGTGCGCAAACATCCAGGTAGCATTCTATTCGCTGAAGGATTTTCCATTGTTGTGTTTAATGAAAATCCCAGAGATTCGAGTGCTGCATGTCTCATTATGCCCCAAAAATCTTATGAAGATTTACTTGTCACGAATTAGTATAAGTATTCTATCTCATTCCTGAAAAGAAACGAAAGATAAATAGCGATATATACTATGTATAGGAATCACACACCATCTGTTATCGCCACACGGGAAAATATCGGAATTAGATATAGAGTGAAATCTACATAAAGTATGAATTCGCAGTTTAACCAATATAGAATGAATGAATAAATACTACAGCACAAATATTTAACATGGAATTAATAAACTGAAATTCCTCAAATGGATGTTGTGTGACGTCAATTTAACAATGTGTAGAGTTATGATAACAAGCATTTTGTTGTATAATCAATGACACGTGGCGATATTCATAAATTCGTTGAACTAAGCAAGATAGGGAATGTGCCGCTAAGTGTGCTTTTAATACCACTGACCCCTCAGTCTTTATCGACAATCTGTAGAGTCAACGGAGCTCACAACGACTGCCCATCCCCAATTTAATCACACGAGTAAACTTTTGGAATAAAAAAGCCAAGAGCTGTTCTATAATAATTAGATAGCTCTGCCATGAAGAAAACAAATGTTACAGTTAATTTATTGTTTCTTATAATTATCACTGTGGATGTTTATTCATTCATTCACGATAATGATTATTGGAAGAAACGTGCTTCAACATTGCTTGACGAAGAGAGACTCGCCATTGGTGGTAATTTAAAATTCGAGAACCAAGAACGCATCGCTAACGATTTGTTAATGGATCTCAAAAGAAAAGAAATTGATGAAGGTATGTGTGTAAGAAAAAAAAAAAGAATTTCATATACGATGAAATTTCGAGATGCGTATGAAGAATGACTTAATATGTATAATGTGGAATTAAATTCCTTAGCTATCTCATGCATTGATGTTCGTTAAATAATTCATGACTCATGTGTACTTGTTTTCATATTAAGATATACAATGTAGTTTAGTATTCTCGATATATTTGCCTATGATCCTCCTGGGGTTGTAATGGCTCTTATTGCAATTCGTTTTCCTTGTTAATTAGAATGATAATCTGTCATAAGATGTCTATTTTTGCTAATCATTGAGAAATATTTCCGCAAATAGAATGATATGCTCTCTGATGATTTTCATTGCATAATTTTTACCCAAGAAGTCTCTTCATACGTGATATAATGTTGATTTTATTTATATATCATGAATTGACGTAAATCATCATCACATCAATATCCAATGAAAGAAATAATTCATGTCTCGCTCGTAATTGAATCCTATATTTTTTTTGCTTCAGCATTTTCGGATCCGACAAAATTTTTGCCGGCAAAAAACTTCATATCTGTACGCGACAATATTGAACAATCGAAGGTCCTCGATATAATAAAAATGATGCCTAAAGGTGCTGTACTTCATGCCCACGATACTGGTATTGTTTCCGAGGACTATGTTTACAATAACATTACATACAGAGATAATTTATACGTGTGCGATGTGAATGGTACATTGTCATTACATTTCTTCGATGTACCAACAAATAATTGTAATTGGCAATTACTGCGGCAAATTCGTAGCAATAGAACGATGGCTAACTCGATTAACACGAGAATTCGGAATCAATTATCAATGGTTACCGCTGATCCTGATTCTGTTTATTCCAATGTTGATGCAGCTTGGGATAAATTTAGTAAAATTTTTATGTTCACCACTCCAATGCTTACATACAGACCAATTTATGAGGATTATTTTTATCAGGGTTTGAAAGAATTCTATGAAGATAATATTTTGTATTTGGAATTACGATCAATACTGCCTGCACTTTATGAATTGAACGGAACCGTATACACACCAATTGAGGTTCTTAAAATTTATAAAGAAGTCACTACAAGGTGAATAAAAAAGTCACATTTTACGCATCACATATTAGCAAGTGACTGTTCAAAATGATATTTTTCTGTTTGTTTGTTTGTAGATTCATGAAAGATTATCCAGACTTTGTTGGAGTAAAATTAATTTATGCACCCATAAGAATAATGACACCTGAGCAACTGGATGTTTTTATCGAATCTGCGATTCAAATGCAGGCAACATTTCCGAATTTCTTTGCAGGAATCGATCTTGTAGGCCAGGAAGATAAAGGTGAACCACTGAAGACATATGCGGACAAGTTTTATCCAATCATCAATAAATTGCAGACATTCTTTCATGCTGGCGAGACAAATTGGTATGGTATGAACACTGATGACAATTTGATTGATGCAATTATGCTGAATGCGAAGCGTATTGGACATGGTTACGCCCTATTGAAACATCCATCAGTATTACAAACAATGAAGGCCAGAGATATAGCCGTGGAAGTTTGTCCGATTTCCAATCAAGTTTTAGGATTGGTGAAAGATTTACGTAATCATCCAGCAAGTATTTTTTTTTCCAACGGTTTTCCTGTCGTTATTTCCAATGATGATCCCGGACTCTGGGGCGCTAAGGCACTTAGTTACGATTTTTATGAAGCGTTTATGGGCATAATGTCAAGAAAGGCTGATATTCGTGCACTGAAACAACTCGCTATCAATTCAATTAAATATAGTAGCATGAGTGATGATCAAAAATTGAATGCCACAATTATTTGGACACGTAAGTGGGCTGGTTTTATTGACAAACTTATAATTAATTCAACTCATAAACCAGTCTCTATCTCAGAGAACGTACATTGACCTCACTTCACGTCAGAGTGAGTGCTTTATTTTCTTCACTTTTTTTTTTTCGAATTCTGTACTAATAAAAATATTAATGTCTTTTACTTTGCTTTTTTGCCATGTATTGATTATATCTACGTCGACTTATGTATTTATGATAACGCCGTATTGATATATTATCCATATCGCCATTGAGTTGTTCTTGTGGCATTGGCGTTGCCGTTAAACCACCAACCATGGGACCTTCGAAAGCATAATACAACTTCAATGGTTTCAATTGGTTTCCATTTGTGGCCAATTTCACTTTTGGTATTTGTGTGGTAACATAACTATAAGTGGATTGCAGTACTTTCAATCTTTGCACAGAGTCAGATTTGTTCCGTATTGTGCCAGACTTCAATATTTTTCGATTATTTTTCGCATTTTTTTTCTTCCACAGTTTCATCTGCGCTTTTCCCAATTCCCACATTCTGTAATCCAAATAATCTTCTTCAGTTGTCGCTGTGATTGTTGTTGGCGGAGAAGTCGTGAAATCTTTGACTCTTTTTTTCTTTCTTTTCTTTTTGGTATTCATTCTGGTCGGGGGTTTCATCGTAGATACAAGTGGTGTTTTGAAATACGTCGGGTCAAGTGTCGCAGAAAAACGGTTATGTGTGGTTGAAACTTTGGGAACTGTCGATATAATTGTGGAATTGACTCCAAATATTGTTGGTTTCGAATTTTTAATGATTGACTGATTGATTTTTTGGCAAATGAATCCACGTTTGCGATCACAAGGAGCTTTGGCATAACTTGGATTGCTCCCTGAACGAAAATGCCAATCCAACAGTAGACAGTGTTTAGCTGGCAACGTTAATTCACGATCACGGTTAACTTTTATTCCGGAGGGTGTCATCCGTAGGTCATCATTATTTTCTATTATTTCACCATTTGACAGCCATTTCCAAATGGTACTGTCATTTTTTAGGGAGCTCTCATAACCCCCAATCCAAGCATTCTCAACTGCCACTGTAGGAAATATTATTATTATTATTATTATTATTATTTATTGCGTTTCATGACCATAAAGTCGAAGCTTCTTGCGGCCATTCAAATTATACAAAATAAAATATATAGACTATAGTTTGTATATATAAGTTAGTTTAATTAGTTTTAGAGTTTTAGAGCTCACTTAATCATCTATCGGCGCTCAAGAAATCATCATAGGAATAGTAAATTCATTATACATATGGATGATTTTGATAGCTCAATTCAAATTCGCCGATATCATTATGAAGTTGGATTCTGAGACAAATTTATTTATACTACAATTCCATTTACATTCATAATTTACCGTTTAAGAATAATAACAATAAAAGAAGTGGCGATAAAAGTAAAAAAATTTTTACCATCTCATTTTTTTGTCATCACATCGGCGATATAGTGTAAGATTATCAATTTTTGGTGAGGAAGAAAATGAAGATGTGTGAATCAACTTGTCACAGAATTGGACTATCAAAAATACCAGTATTTAAAATTAAATACGTATAGACTATCAGACAAGTATTATTTTAAATTATGAATAATTTCATGAATTAATAAGAAAATCGACCTGGCCGACTTTTCAACATTATCTGAGTGAGTAATTGTGCCTCGTCCATTGTCCTGACCTCACCAATTGTCATGCCATTCAGCTTACAATTTGAAATAGCATCCACCCATGTTACTTTCATTGCATTAAGGAAAAATTTTCGATTATCAATGTGAATAACGATTCGGTGACTCGCGTTATCATTCGTTTCCAAATTTCGAGCATTATAAAACTGATATTCTCGGAATAGGATGAAATGAAAAAGGAGCAAACGGCAATATAAATGATACGACATTTATGATCAGTTCAGTAAATTCATATTTTCTAGTATGAGATTATAGACGCAACTGTTCGAGAAAATTATTTCTCTTCGCAATTGCGTGTGACTTAATTGTTTCTCGTATTGAATGATTGAGTGTCGCTTTGGTGTATTTAGCAAATATATATATCGTAAAATACATGATTAATTGGAGCATAAAAATGAAATTCCAATTGCGCGCGCAATATTGGTATATATATATATATATATTTGAAAATCGGAAAAATGTAGAATGGCGGGAGAACAGCGCTGTCTCATGAGCGATATCAGGAACCACTACGTTTTTAATGGATGAATTAACAGCAAATCACAGTATAGTAATAGTATCTGGAGATATTTGCACGTGTTCATGCTGATGATATATATTTTATTATTCGAGCGTAAACAAAAATTGTCGTTAATGTCAAATAATTGAGTAACAATTGATAAAAATGGCAGATTTTGCAAGATCACAGTTACTTAAATATGGTTGGACTGAAGGTATGTGTTAATGAGTCGATAAGAAAACTATTCGGCTCTTCTTTCATTTCTCTGACCATACGAATAGTTTGGGGTTAAGTACTTTTTCCTCTCTTAACTTTGTTAACGATTAATAAGTTTTCGTTTTCAATAGGAAAAGGATTGGGTAAGCATGAAAACGGAATTGCAGAACCATTGAAACCGAAATTGAAGTTTGATACAGCTGGCGTTGGGCACGACGCATCAGAATATCATTGGTGGGAATTTGTTTACAATAAAGCTACCAACAATATAACCATAGATACAGATTCTCAATATGTCCAGATGAATGTAAAAGACAGAGATGCTGTGGATATTAAAACGAACAAATCGCAATTAAATTTGGGAAGAATAAATAAAGAGCAGTATTTACATTATGGAAGTTTTATTAAAACTTCAACTCTTGAGAACGGTAAAGTAACGACAAATCCGAATTATTCGACAGATGAATATGCGATGAAAGAGGAGACATCACAGTTTATTGCGCTGAATGATGAAGATTTATTCAATGCATGCGGTGGCAGGACCGCACATAAAGGTGCCAGACATGGACTGAGATTGAATGGAAAATTAGCGAGAATAGAAAGACAGGAACAAGATATCCTAGACAGAATGAATGAGATAGGAAGCACCACAGGATGGGTCCAAGTTGAGAAGAGAAACAAAAAAAAAAGGGATCGGTCGATACGGATGGATGTGGAGACAGAAGTTGACCGATTGATTCCAGAGACTACTGCACAATCTATGATGATTGCAAATACCACAGATATTCCATCAGGCAATTTTTTGCCGGCCCAATCGAAAAAAACTAGAAGAAAAGCAAAACGTCGATTAGAAAATTTGACTCATCAATTGGAAATTTCTCTAGCTCTATCTGCTGATACGTCATCTGGTTGTGAAGAAAAATTAACAGATGTACTCGAAGGAAGAATGCAATCTAAGGGTAGAAAACACCGTAAACGTAAAAAACAACCCTGTGATACGTTAAAAGATGAGACAATCACGAATATTGAAGATGCTAACATTGATGATAACGTTGAGTGTATAAATGAGCCAGCAGTGAAGAGATGTAAAAGAGAAGTATTAGAAGCGTCTGTATTGAATTGCAAGATAAAGAAGAGAAAGAGAAACAGAAAAGCCAAGAAAGAAAGGGTGAGAGTAGAGAAATTATATGAGAGCTTGCAGACACTTGATTTGATCGAGACAAACACGAGAAACGATAATGAATGTAAAAATAATGCTGAAATGCCAAAAAAAAGTAAAAGAAGCTCGAAAAATTGAATATCAACTACGTTTTTTTCTTTTTGTATAAAAAACTTGTATTACTTTTTATTTTGCAAAGTCTATTGTACATATCTGTTTCAATATATGCTCTATATAAATGTGGCCATTTGAGCGTACAATTATCCATCATTTTATTCATGTTGTTCGGATAACTCCAACAGGTTTTTTCTGTTCAATCATGGAAGCAGCATCATTATTCATGGATGGCTTTTGGATGGAAGCAAAACTGTATTTTTGTCACAAACATACCCGCACAATCTATCACATCCAATCATTTCCGTAATGTAAAGTTTAACGAATTTATACCTTATACAGGTCCAAGACACAACTTCAAATGTTACTAATATTAAAGTGGAGTCCTCGATTACCGCGCGACCATTAAGTTGCACTTGTTTAGATAAAAACTAACATACAACATTTGACATGAGAATCATTCTATTCATTCAATATAGTACTATTCTTAATATACTATGGAAATCTTTTAGAGTGATTATTTATCACAAAACGAGCCTAATATTAGAGATTGAATCGAATATAAACCAATTCATATAACAATAAACTCAACTCATTGTAATTATTCGGGTAATAACATTGGTAAAATATTTCATTCGCCGCAATCTGCAACCCAGATATCAACCTGTTGTGCAGTACCTGGAATTCTAATTGACAATCATTCACTTACTCATTAGACTGGATAAGACTATAGAAAAAATTATTCAGCTCGGAATTAATGTCATTGATTATTTTATACACAGCCGATTCTTCTAAGACATGTTCACATCAAACATAATCGATCCAATTATCAACCCAGCATTAACAGTTTTAAATATTTTCATATTACAATTTTTATGATTATATATATAGGTGTACAACCATATGTTAACGTCGGAAACCAAAGTGTTATCAATAGCTGGATTGTTCGCTCCATGTACCATAGAAAATAATAACTCGTAATATTTTCGCGGTTTCATTTCTCAGGTGCATCTGCTGGTGACACGTCTTTTGACCAGATAATAACCTATGTTTCTCCCGTGCCTATTTAGTTTCATCATTTTTCTTTCATTGTTCGCAATGGTACACGTAACATTCGTATCTTTCAACTTATTCCATATAGAATACATAATGGAAGAATTGACTTTGTGCGCAGTAATAGCACCTTTAAGTACACAATAATCCAGTTTACGTGGTACATAACTGAAATCTGGATGATTGACAGGTCGTAACTTGGCATTTCTCGCGCACAAACCCGTAATGTATACGTCCTCCAAATGTAATAATGGCGTTTGCAACGCCGAATGATATAGTTTTGATGCAACATCTAAACTCATAACGTAACCTGTACCCGAAAGATAATTTGGATATGTTTTCTCAGAAAACATGTACTTTGGAGTGTACCTATCACAAAATAAAAAAAGAATATTAATAAAAAGTATTTTGCATTATTTTATTGAGCATGGTGAATGAATGTTTCACATTCATGTAACTTGAAGTACCATTTATTTTTCGGGTCCGATATTGGACGAGCGTTACATATGAGTGAACCAATCAATGATCCTTTAGTGTAAGGCTTCGATTTCAATGCCTTCACGAGAACCCCAATATTTATATACATATCGTCATCAGTTTTCATGAGAAAAGTTACATATGGACAATTAGTCGTTACCCATTTCAACATCATAACTGATTTGAGCGTCAGATTGTTGTAGGTATCGCGAAATTTTTCCTGTATTATGTCGCCGTATTCGTAATTTTCTTCAATTATCGAAACCTGACAATCGAGATTAATTTTCGTACTGTAATTACAATCAATTTCTAATTATCAATTTTATGATCCCATTATCAAGGAAACATTACTTACGTTCAAAGTATCGTTGTCACTCTGTCCCAACAAAAAAGCTACTTTTACACTGGTTTCCGCGTCGTAATGCAAATTTTCTTCAGTTGCCCAAGTATTTCTTATCGCTGTTCTTGCTTTTCCATTACCAACTGCTGAACAAACAATGATAAGGAGATATGGCGATGGTGTACACAATGCGCTAGGATTCACTATTGATGTATTATGTTCTGGATGGATGTACGAATTGAGATTCCTCGAGGTATTATATGTCCATCCTTGTAATTGCGCTATATTCGGAGTGTCAAAGTTAAACATTCGAGTTAATTATCGCACGTAAAATTTAATATAACAATTTATCTGAATGGGTTATTAATATCAATTTTATATTCAATGTGCAAAGAAGAGACAGTGAAAAGAAATTCAACAATCGCTCAATACATGTGATCAATTGAGCTATCGAGCCCGTAATTGCACATCTCTCTACCTTCAAGCCCATGCCAACGGACTTGTAATGAATATACAACAGCTTGTAGTAGCATGGAGCATTTGCAAAATGAATATTTCACGAGTATAATTGGAAAAACTGAAGAAATAAATATCTCGAATAGAAATAGGTATTATATCAGACGCCCATAGCAACAGTATTAACCTCTCCATATGTGACGTTCATTTTGATGCAGTAATAAAGATCCCCATGAGGGAAAACCCAAAATTGAAAACACCAACACATTGTTCGATAATTTGAAGAAAACTCAGTTGCTTCGTTTTCTTTTTTTTTCCAATATAAATGGGCATTATTATATTCATACCTACGGATGCTAGGAAGTGTGAATCCCCTGACGATCCGGCAGGGGATGTTGTCTCACCTATTCCAAATGGTGGACCCTGTGCTGAATGATAAGCAGGAACATAAAGTAGGCCTAGTGCAGCTAATACAATACAGCCTAATCCTAGTCGTCGAATAAATGACATCCGTCCTCTACCATTATTATTATTATTATTGCCATTTATATTTGTGGCGGATGGCAATTCCATTGGCAATAAACGTATCCTCTCCATCTATATTTATAGGAAAAAAAAAAAAAAAGAAAAAATCCCACCTTGAAATCATATACTTCCTCATCCTCTCAATATTTACAACTTCAGGCGGATAAAAATCATAAATAAGAAACAAATACTAATAGTAAATAGGGATAATTCTGTAGATAGAAATGTATAATGTGCACATAATTACCTTTTATGCGTGAAATTGATATCACGCTTGGCTGACAATGGCACCCCATTTACTTGAAGTATTAATTGACACATACATATGCAATCGTTGAAATAATAATATTATTCAAATATTGTGATATATTAGTGGAAATGGTGTAAAACAAGTGCACAATTACGTGAACTAGTGTAGCCGTGTTGATCTGAATGCAGTGTATGGGAACTTCCAAAGACGAATAAATAAGACTGGAAAAAAAAAATCGACATTGCCCACAGGCCTACTGTCCGGTGAATTGCGAAACAGAGAGCGATCAGCATTTGCTCGCGGTTGCTTATGGTTGCTTCGTTGCTTGTGATAATATGCAAGGTTTCAACTGTTTTATGTAGCGCTCACAGAGTTATATATACAAATGAATGATATACATATTCATACATACATGTTGGTGTACATACATATGATACATGTGTGTGTAACCTCGGCCGGCCGATTCTTGGCTTTTCTTTCTGGCCGAACCGCCGAACTGGTACAACAGCAATAGCGCAGAGAGCACCAGAGAGCACAACCAACATCTATACAACACATGTATTTATCCAATAGGAATAATATGATCTCACTGATGGACTTGCTTCGCTACCAGCTGTGACGTTGTTGCTCAAGATAATATAATCAAGGTGAATTCATGATGTACCTTCTATTTTCTGTATGCCTGTGCAAAAAAAATTCAACTGAAAGAATTAATATATTTTCGTAATAGTTTTTAATTCATATCAATCATTGTGTAGATTCATTGCAATCTTGCAGGCGAGTCTCAAAAAGAAACATAATTTTGATATAATTGGTTATATTTGAAGATTTCATCTGATATTACTTTGAATTTGGGTTTTCAATTGTTACTCATGCTAATTTAAAAATTTTTTTCGTGAATCAATTGAAAAATGGCGCCACCGGATTTATATATATATATATATGTATGTATGTATGTATGTATGTATGTATGTATGTATGTATGTATGTATGTATGTATGTATGTATGTATGTATTAACCATATATATAGTCAGTCTGTTGCTGTCTCTCAGTGTAAATTGGACTCGAACTGAATTTTACACTTCTGGTATTTCCGTATAGTGCTGTACAGTTCTGTAAGTAAAATTGACGTTTATACAAACTATATACAAAATTTGTAACCTGTACACAAATAATAAGATAACCTTATCAACTTTGTGCAACATTGTTTCATTTGTTCATGGAGACTATTACAATTGTTCATGAAAAATGATCAAAGCTATTTTGGTATTCAATAATCATGGAAAACCGAGGTTATCGAAATTTTATCATTATTTCGTAAGTTCATTTGATTATCGCTAATTGACAAGTAACCCTAGGAATTGTATTGTTATTTTTTAAAATATTTATTTTCATTGAGAATATTTCATTGTTAATATAATTCTTGATTGCAGAATGAGGATATGCAACAGCAGATAATAAAAGAGACATTTCAATTGGTTTCGAAGAGAGACGACAATGTTTGTAATTTTTTAGAAGGCGGTAGTCTAATCGGTGGATCTGATTATAAATTGATTTATCGACACTACGCCACACTTTATTTTGTATTTTGTGTGGATAGTTCAGAATCAGAATTGGGTATATTGGATTTAATTCAAGTGTTTGTCGAAACATTGGATAAATGTTTTGAGAATGTTTGCGAATTGGATCTAATATTTCACGTTGATAAAGTCCACTATATTCTTAATGAATTGGTAATGGGTGGAATGGTGTTGGAAACTAATATGACTGAAATACTCACTAGAATTGAAGATCAAAATAAATTAGAGAAACAAGAGGTAAGTTTGTATTGAAGTATTTTTTTTTGCATCCCTAATCCCATTATTTAGCGCGATTTGAATGTATTCGTTGTTTCAATTTGATATTTCAAAAGATTTTTTACCTTGGTTAATGAATAATGAGGCTTCCTGTACAGTTCCAACTATGTAATAATGCTTTTTAGGGAATTTACAGATCGGGACGATCATATTCGCCTCGATCAATCGTACTCTTGGGCCCCCCACCTTAATTACAGCAGCGAGACTAAACAAAAGAAATGAAAATCATTTTATCCCACATTTTTTCCACGCAAAAATTCTCCGCTGTAGATAAAAATAATAAATTGATCCTTGTAGAAAGAATAGATAATTCGTAGAGATACTGCAGCGCCTCTCTTTTCCTTCTCATCTTCTTCTTCCGCTTCAATTTTAACACAAAACTGTGCCTTGATAATAATGTAATTCATGAGATATAGCATTTAAATAAAAAGTTGTCTTGTTATTTTTATCAGTAAAAATATGAATTACTACAAGTCTTTTTTCTATTTTGCCCTGCTGTTCGTATCGTATGTGCAGGCGGGAATAACAGCAGCGCCCGCACGCGCAGTGTCAGCAGTGAAGAATATGAATATCCCACAACAAATAAAGGACATGAAATTACCGGATTTGCCACAAGCAATCAAGGATTTGAAATTCTGACCAGCCGTTTCGTCGCTGAGTCCAAGCTGACTGGATTCCGCTAATGCGTCACACGCAATCAATGATTCATCGACGATGCAACTTTATATACCAATTGGGGGTACCGAGAATGTCCCAATACTACCGAATAGCTTGACATTAATCACAAGCACTAAATCCACACACTACCAGAGTTAAACGAGGGGTGGGGAAAAAAAAAAATAAAAACATCCCAAACAAAACAAAACCAGAACAGTAAGGAATGATGAAGGTGAAAGGAAGAGTAATGACAGAGTCATGCTTGAGGATATTTTTTCCGTATTGTAACATTAGCAATTGTATTAAATTGATGGGCATTATATGCCCAATTTTTCTTAACTGTCGATTATAGAGCTATGTATCTTCACGCCATTTGTGAAATTTCTGTATAATAATGATATAAGTCTCTGGGTGAATGTTCAGACTCAGGCGATGTTGTTATCACATTCAAATATTATATCCGAATTTGAAGAAAGGAGAAAGAAATGAATAACAATAGATATTTAATGCAATTTCTACACTTATGAATACCCGCTATGGTAACAAATCAATAAATCTTATTTCCTGCTATTGTGCATCTCATTTCGCAGTGACGTCCAAATATATCCAGTACCACCTTCTGTTAATGACGGGGGGTATGGTGTATTTTTCAGCCGATAGTAATCAGATGGTGCGTGCATCACAAACTCCATATATTCTAATTTGCGTGGTAAATCTTCTTCAGGACCAATTATATATGTCTCGGGACTGAAACGTTCTTCAGGCGGCGGGCTGAAAGAAATATCATTTATAATGACATTTCATCACTGAAAATTGACAATTGTCATGAGATATACATTATCATGAGTTACCTGGATGTAGTTGGCAATAGCCACGTGACTGCTGCACTTTTTTCGCAATATTGATCAGTGAGAAGCCCCCTGATTTGAGCATAATAAATTCCACCATCGATATCTTCCATGGAAACTACATCACCTACTTGAAAATATGATCCTTTGTAGAATACGAAATTACTTGTAACTGGTGTAGCAACTGCTGAAGGTGCTTTTGTAGGTGGCTGTAAACAGAAATGAATATTTGATATAGATGCTGAGACGTACAACTGAGGATTGGCAAAAGTTTGGACTGTTTAATCAGAAGCGAACGTTAAATTTCCATAGAATATTACTTACATATACACATTTATACATACTTGTTTCTTAAAAATATGTCGACGTCCCTTGCCTTTCGGTACAATTTTGAGTGAACTATTGTGTTTTGGTGGTTTGCAATAGCGAGTAATCCGTGTACTTTTTCGTGCCGGTTTAGTCATACAATTCTTATTATCCTCTTCGTTTTTTCCCGATGGATCAATTGAGTTCCTCTCATCTTCTAAACAAGTATTGCACAAACTACCTATGTCAGTTGCGTGCCACAATGGACTCTCCAGCGTACCACATTTTGTACACTCTGGTTTCACGCCTAGCGGCATTTTTTCCACTTCATTTATATGTAAAAATTTTCACTTTATTCAATAATATATAAATTGTAGACAGTGACAGATCCACTGATTCATTCACTAATTCATTGTCATATTATTCTATAAATTTGTCGTACCAATGTATTGCATCCTCAAAAAATACATGTTATCGTGGTCGCCATGTCTAGCCATGTCGCCGCCATGTCGTTCATTACCAATGGCGCGTGGATTACGCGCGCAAAAATTCAAATACTCGCCAGTGGCGTCATTAGTATTTTTATATTGTACTATTTAAAGGGGAAAATATACTGCATAATAATATCGACACAACCGTTTTACTACAGTATTGTTCTATCTACCGAATATAATAATTAATGGTATTTGTTTGTTTGTTTGTTTTTTCTTTTTTATTTAAAAATTGTTATTCTAAAACGACGCGCGCGAAAGGTCGTTGCCACAATTGTACAATACTTTCGGCTATATATTTTACTTTTATATATGTATTCATGATCTGGTGGAGCAGAATCGATCACATTGTTCGCAGGAGTTCTGTGTGAGATATGCAATTTACATATATCAATAATACAATACAAACAGAATTATATTTTGGCTATAATTATGAGGTGATATATAATTTCTCAATGACGATACAATAATACGAGCTAAAAATATACACATTATACATATCGATCAGGGGTATGAGATATATACGTGAATAGACGTAAATGCGTTCAAGGTTTATGTTGTGCGATGACAAGTTATCGTCGGGTGACAGACTACAGAGTATGGATTGAACAGTTTCGCCCTCAGTTTGTTGAAAGAGAGGACACAGGTTGACACGAAAACGTTCCTACGCTGCTGTTATAATTCATTAAAATCAGGAATGATAGTAAAAGTTGATACCAGCTCACAATATATATTGTTTAATTAATGGACCGCAACATTGTCACGTGCTTATTGGATATTTCAATATTGCTTTACAACACGTGTCTTTATTTCTGCTCTTGTAAGTATGAGTTCATTATTAATGAGTTTTATTCATTTTCCACGAATATTTTAGTAAATAAAATTCTCACTCACATTTTCTAACACAACGAATATATTTTTCTATTGTTTGCATCGTCTGTATAGTCATCCAATTCTTACCATGCTTCTATTACCTCAACTTTAAAACTTTTTCTGTGGAGACACACATTTTTGTGCATCTCCCCTGACTAGAAATATCTGAATAAAACTGGTCTTAAATTGAACGTGTTTCTCACATATATTATACTGGAAAATATATGCATTCGATTCAATCTTCACAATATATGGAATACATAAAAAAATCAGTTAAAAAAATGTTAATTCACAGCGTTCTTTCTATATATTTGCCTTGTCTTAAACTACAATTGTTCAACGAGTTGATCACCAAAGAACTACCGATAAAGGCTCCTTCACTTTAGCAATTGCAATTGCGCAAAGGTGTCATTTATATGAAGACTCAGTTTTATGTTGAGATCGATACTCCACATTGTCACGAAAGCCACGTCAGTTAAAAGTTCATTCATATTTATTATTTAATAGATATACTATAATCGTATTGACAAACCCACACGTCACGTCTCCAATTTGATATATCGCAATAATATCATCAACGCCACGTTGAATATAATTTATTCATATTGAAGAAATCATGAAATAATTATATATTAAATTTTACAGTAACAATGGATGAAATCATTTGGTATAAATAGATGCCTTCACGAAGCATTACACGATCGATAAATAGAATTATTATTGAACTGTATTATGTCCTCTACTCATTCGTCTACTTAATTAAATCTTATGCATAATAAGCATGAAATATGTACACTGTGGTATATGAGAGAATACACCTTGTTACTTTCAATGTAATACATTGTGCAATAGATGAACGAAATAGAACATTATTGCATCGAATGTTTCAGTTAAATCATAACAAAGAATCGTTTAAAAAATGAGGCAAGAGTGATAATGGCGGTCTATGGGACGAAAAAAAATATATATTTTCAAATGGACGGGAGAATACCCATCGATATATAGATTTATATCTCATATATATGTAATATATAATAATGTATGCATCTAAATTTACTTTTTGGCACTATTTTTCTACAATTGAGATACAGTCCACTTTTTATGGACTATGCTATGAATTTTAAAAGTCAATATTTATTCGTAGATGTAGAAAGATGTCTCTGTCCGTTCGAATTATAAGGATATATCTTTTTCAATAAAAATAGAAATAAATTACTTACGTATTTATATATGAAGCGAAATTTATTGAAGTAGTGTCAGTGCTAACAAACATTGCACAATTTGAACACGAATAAACATATGAAATAATTAATTATTTCACTACGACCATAACGTTGTATTAATTCACCACGTCAGAATGGATGGGTGTAAATTTAGCACATATATATTTAGCAACAGAACTGAATAATAAACAAATTCTAAAAATTGCCAAAAAATGTATGTTATGCTTGATTTTTCAGCTGATCAGTCACTGTATAAAGCGTGATTGTATAAAATCGATATAAAATCGTAATGGGATCGCTAATGGAAGATGTACATGAACTGCAGACTCTCTCAATTTCCCAAAGTGATATCAATAGTGTTGATTTTGCTGGCGATTGTATTCTTGTAACAGGTTCGGGGTATGTGATTATCGAGAAACTGAATTTTTGATATAAAATTAAAGTAATGTTATTGATTATGCTCCTCGATGTTCTTGGCAGAGACAAACGCATTCGAGTTTGGGAATGGCATCAAGGCGCGGGTTACGAAGAAGTTTCATATTCTCCATTGATGGGACATAAATATGGTGTTACATGCGTCAAAGTGAGCCCACAATCGACGATGATGGCGAGTGCAAGCATTGATGGGACAACGCAACTTTGGAATTTACGAGTAACTTGCAATTATATACGAAAGTACTCTCAATTAGTTTATCATCGCTTCTTTACACTGAACGCTGTTCTTTTGCTTTTCAGACAGGTGCCAAGATTCATACAATGGTACAAGTGGGCGGTGAGTCCGTCCGTGTCTGCAAATTCTCACCCGATTCAACTTTCCTGGTGACCGCGGGTGATAATGGACAGATCTGCTTATGGGACCTAATTAGAAGATCTCTTATAAGGTCAAGCCGCCATTTTCATAGTTATATGAAAGTCAGTAGAATTAAATGCAACCAGCATCTAATTCTTATACTTGACATAAACGAATGCTCCTTTCAGCAAAGCGCAGAAAAATAATCGGAATCATAGTTTTGCGATATCTCTATTCCAGATGCTTCCAACAACATGAGGGTGCAGTTCAAGGTGTTTGCTTCTCGCCAGACTCCCATTGGCTCTTGACTTCATGCACATTTGGTGTTTTGAAACTATTTTCTATCCCAGAAATTGTTGAATCATGTTCACCAAGTTTGAATCAACCAGTGAATGTTTATGCAACTGTAGATGATGCGCATGATCTTGGAGTTGTTTGCTGTGATTTTTCCGTTCAAGAAATGACCAGTAGTAAGAATTCATTACTTACAAATGATTTGCCAATAATGTCATATCTCATGTTAATATTCGACTATTCGAATGATTGTAATAGAAAGTGATCCATTGGAAAGAAAATATCACGTTGTGACTTGCGGTAATGATCACAATGTTAAATTGTGGGACGTCAAAATAATCGAAGGTAAAATGCAGAATCATTCTACCACGGCATCAATAATACTCGTTAAAGTATTAGAGAAACATAGTAGTGCATTGACTTGTGTTAAATTCAGCTCTAACGGAGCTTATATAATCAGCAGTGGTCTAGACAAATCCGCAGTCATTTGGGAAACGGTAAATGGAATTAATAAACTAATTAACAGATAAAGAATTAATTGCCGTATTTGTAAATCAACTCATCAGAACACCGGCCGTGTCATGGCCGTTCTCAGAGGTCATAAGCGTTACGTTGCTTGTTGTACATTCTCCAGAGACGGAAATCTCGTTGCAACCGGATCGAACGATCGCAGTGTTATCATTTGGGATCTTACTGGGAACAATCTAACACTCGATTCAAAAATAGTGAGGCACAGCGGGCTAACATTGAATTCAATGAATGGAGAAAATAAAGATGATATTGAATCGGTGCAGGAACGTAAAGTTGTAAACAATGCTGAGAACTCTGCACAAGATGTTACTCGTGTCGCGTCATTGGATGATCATGGTGGTGCTGTCAATAGCGTTGCATTTCGAGGAAATGATTTAATAGCGTCGGGGTCGGGGTAATTAGTGATTGAACTTGTATAGAAATATTGTGTCAGTGAAGGGATCAATTGTTATATTAACTTGTAGAGATAAGCTCGTGCGATTATGGTCGGTTTATAAAGAAGAAATGGGAAATGATGACATCGAATCAGAATTTGGAATAAAGTTTACCGAGAAAAATTTTAGTCCAATTGAAGGACACAAATACAGCGTTAATTATGTGGAATTTAGTCCATGTGGTACTATGATAGCTTCTTGTTCATTGGATGGAACGACAATGATTTGGAACACAGCGGTATACAAATTATTCAGATAACTAAATAATATGAAGACTGTGTGAACAATCATATTTCCATTCGATTTTCCAGACTGGTGAACAGGCACGCAGTTCGTTTGTTAATTCAGGATCGGGAATCCGTGTGTGTCGTTGGTCACCTGATGGCTCCAAGCTTGCGACCGGCGGCGATGATGAAAAAACGACAATCTGGAATGCCAATACTCTTGAAGAACTACAGTGAGAATTGCCAATGACTCGAAGCGATTTTATTTCATCTTGCAACTGCTATTTGTTTATAATATGTATAACATTAGATCTACTTCCAGAATTTTCGAAGGTCATGCGGATGCAATAACTACATTAGCATTTACGCCAGATTCACTTTACATTGTAACAGCGTGCAGCGAAGGATCTTGGAAATTGTTTGATGTAGCTGGAAAAATATCATGTGCTCTTGTCACTTGTGATGCTCATGATCTTGGAGTTCAGGGGTGTGATTTCAGTCCTGTCACATCACCTTTCCCGATGACTGGGAGTGGTAGAACACATTCACTGAACGGTGACAGCACAAAATATTACAGTTTAGCAACGTGTGGAAACGATTCTCTAGCCAAACTATGGCACATCAATGTATTGTGTGATGAGAACGGTGATTATATTGATAATCACGAGATAGAAGAGGGACGTAACTCGAATCCTGTGTCATTTCAAGAAAAAAGAATTCTGGCCGGCCATGGTGGGAATGTAATGAACGTTAAATTCGCACCAGTGCATGGTGAAATTCTTGGCACTGTTGCAACTGACCGTACAGCGCGTATTTGGAGTGCGGTAGGTGTTGAAATGAATTGATTGTCATATTGTAGTTTCTTACGTAAATATTTTATTCATCATTCAGAATTCAGGAGTTTGTTTACACGTATTGGAATATCATGATAGCCTTGTAACTTCGTGTGCGTTTGCCAGTGACACATCACTTTTTGCCACAGGTAAGTACATAGAATCATCAATCATGAATGAAAATTTGAATTGTTTATCGGACTGATTTCCTTTTAAGGTGCACTAGACAAAACTATTGCCATTTGGAAACTTCCCCAAGATCTTATATCACAAAGTATTTTGATTGATCGATTACGAAACAACAGAAAAAAAGTTATCGATTGGAAAATTGAGGATGTCATCAAATGGTTGGGTGAAATTGGTTTTGAGGTATTGGAAGGTCGTGTTATTGCTCTACATTTGAATGGAAAGATTTTACTTACGGCGCCGGAGGAAATTCTTATTTCACGACTTCATATCGATGAGAATGTAGGTATCCCTAATCATAGACATATATTCATTTTTGCAATAGTTCTCCTAATAATTATTGTAATAAAATTTCGCATCTCACAGTCAATAGAGGACTTCATGAAACAATTGTACTGGTTGAAGCAAGCAGATACAAATGTTTTCGATATAACAGATGATCTTGAGGTACCTGATGACTTCCTTTGTCCTATAACTCATGAAATTATGCGTGAACCGGTGATATGCTCTGGTAAAAATTCTCGAACATTTTATTGATTGATTGAAATGAGGATTTCAATTCCTTATTATGATGATTTCAATTTCCAGATGGTTTTATATATGAGAAAGCTGCAATAAACGAATGGTTTCTATGTGGAAAATATACAAGTCCGATGACCAATGAACCTTTGGGTGATACCACAATCACACCAGCGATTGCACTGAGAAATGCCATTTATGCCCTTTTTCATGGAGAACGTTCAAACGCATGAGATAAATTAAAATCCAGAAGAAGAACCAAACAAATATACAATAATTATACTCAACGCTCGTATCGAGCCACTCGGTGCCTTTTCAATTCCAATATTATTTATTTGACTCTCATTGTTGTGGTAATATGAATTAAATAATCTTTTGTTTAAGGAGGCCTGTTTATGAAATAATTTCACTCACGTTCTTGTAATTATTCAAATTTTACCGATAAAAATAAATTCATTATGTAATTTGTACACTGTAAAGCGCGCGAAATCTCAAGTTTGTACTGAACTCATTGCGGCGGTCGCCATTTTTATTTTGATTGTGTATGTTTTTTTTTCCATGTTATTCCTAGAGGTCGCCACTACCTCCTGGAATATAGAAATTTTTTTTCTGCATACTCACATACAACTCATTTAGCTGAACACGCCCGAACAATTCTAGGAGCGTTATTTGTTGCTTCAGTACTTTTGTTATTTCACACTATCACCGGAAGTAAGTTTGAGAAAAAAATTGAAATTGTTCATTGTCCTTGAAATAACGTTACGATTTATAATAATGGTGAGTTACCTTCAATGTTATCACAATACCGCATTAACATCAATGATTAGCAAAATCTTGTATTATAATAAGTGTAAACAACTGTCATTTATCAAATTTTGCAGGCGTCATACTCAGAAGATCAGCTGGCGGGTAAGTAAACGTTTTTGCAGAGCCAACACTATCAGATCAACGGGGGGACATATAAGCCTTAATTTGTTTTTTTCTCCTCTTATTCGGCATTTCAATTGAGGTCAAGAGTGTTCTCGCCTTTTTTGATATCATTGGTTGGTGTCCCCTTGATCACCGCAATCCAGTATTGCGGATTACCTTTTATAGACCAGCATTTTGCAGTGTTCAATGTGAATTGAACATACCCAAGCGACCCCCACATCACTTGTATTACATTTTACATTTTCTTCTGCCGTTTTCTTTAAGGATTATTCAATCTTACCTCACTGATTGTTTTAGTTGACGTGATTATCGTGATTGCACTGCTGCTTGTTCTTGCACTGTGCGTTTTTTTCACATAGTATATTATCTATTGAACTGTGTTATTTTCATTTGAATAATTGCAAGAGTTTCATTTATCATTTATATATATTTTCAACGGATTGAGAAAAATATAAATATAATTACAATGTACGGGTTCAGTTATCAGGAATTGACACACAGAATGCTTTCATCAATGAACGGTGATTTATCTTTGTTAATTATACTTTTGTCACCACGAAAAATAGAAATAGTTGAGCAGACGTGTTTCATTTGAAGATTGAAATTTTTTGTATCAATTGAAAAATAAATTGCTTTACGTCATGATTTATTTTAGAATTTCAAGAAGCATTCCAGCTATTTGATAGTCGTGGCGATGGAAAAATTCATGTGTCACAAATTGGTGATGCCCTACGTGCACTGGGACAAAATCCAACAGAATCAGATGTGAAAAAATTCACACATCAGCACAAACCTGATGAGCGTATAAGTTTCGAAGTTTTCCTGCCGATATATCAAGCTATAAGTAAAGCGCGTACGTCAGATACGGCTGATGATTTCATCGAGGGCTTACGACACTTTGACAAAGATGGCAATGGTATCATCTCGTCAGCTGAATTGAGACACCTTCTGACAACTCTCGGTATTACTTAGTATATATTAATAGTTGAGATAAAAACACTTAAAATACTCGAAATGATAACATTGCAATATTAAATTCTCACACTGTGCATTCCCATTTTGTTGTCAGGCGAAAAGTTGAGTGATGAAGAAGTGGAAACGTTATTGGCTGGTCACGAGGATTCTCAAGGAAATATTAATTATGAAGATTTTGTTCGACAAGTGATGTGTGGTTGAAATTGACTACTTGGAATACTACAAAATATACAATATTACAATTAGTTTCGGGTGAATTATCAATTTCTTTTCCATGTTTGTGTGAACTCTCTTTGCCATAAAAATTTCATCCATTTCAAATTATCTTGATTGTTGATAGAATTATTTTGTTGCATGTGCGAAAAATTTTAATACTTTTTCACATCGAAAAAGTGAGGATAATTGAAAGACGATAATGACGATAATTATAATAATGATAATAAATGTAATGAAGGCAAACAGAAGAATGAAATTCCGGAGAGAATTGAATGTTTATTCTCATCGTGTGTGCCTAGATCCAATCAAGGATATACATATTGCATTTATTGTCATTGGTAACATATGCGAAAATTAATTGTCAAACACTTAATATATTTGAAATTCGTTATCCACTACATATGAACATGAAATAACTTCCTATCGGGAAGTTGAATACAGCTCTATTTCCGTATATTTATCGCCAATGTGCATTAAACAAAAAAATAAGATGAAAACTCTGGGATTTATATACTTTTTTCATCGAACATTTTTTTGGGAGTGAATGATCATAATTCAAGAGTGAAAGGAAACAATCGGATGATTTCTAAACAAATGTAGAGAATCTCCGTTTCCCAGACAGTAGCCGATGACTGTAGCACATCAAAGGTTCAGAGTAATAATTTTGTATGAATCCAATATCTGACGCAAACGTTTTTCCGTGAACAATCACCTTCTACACATTCACAAGTTTACACAAAGGGTCCCAAGCTAAATAATGGCACATAATATTCAATTAAAGTGATATTTCCATGCGCAATTGTTGCATTTAAAGGAATACAAAGTAATAAAATCATTATCAAGTAGTCATGAGTAAATATTAATGGTGTCCGATAAAATAGCTTTCAAACTTGATTTTTCTTTTACAATTCGTAGGCATCAAAGTGTAAAATTTGAAATAAAATATTGTCAATCATCATTTCCTATGAAAATAATTGGTTGAGAGCGCGTGACGGTGCAAAGGGCGCAAGCGCTTGTTAACAAAACTTCATAAACCATTGCACAGATACGCATTGATACATCTACACATGTTATTCTGTGATTCGTCCAACGATGGAATGACGTCAAGAGTGGGAATGGACGTGGATGACACACAGAAAGTGGAATATTTGGCGAAATCATCGAGAAATACCATACTATCACACACGGGCGTTCCGCTTCACTATTCTCCATTTCTCCTCCCACCACTACCACCATTGCTTTTAAAACCACGTCGACATATCCCCCACTACAAAATTTAATCTGCTTTCGCTTCTCCATCACCGCCATTATTCGTATTGATACACAGTATATGAATATAACTCGGTGAATTCACCAGTTCATTCGTAGAGTGCAACCAAATACTGACCATATCGCTAACGCGTGAAAGTGCCACAGAATCTTTCTTTTTTTTTTTTCTTGTTAAAAGGAAAAATAAATACGCAATTCAACTATATCGATTCGCATCTGTGCGGAAATAATTTAACGTTGAAAACGTTATTTAAAAAAGTATCAAGATTTTACGAAAGAAGAAGCATGAGTATTAGTTCTTATTTTTCGTTAAGTAATTGGAAAAGTAGTAACGACGAAATAATGCCGAGCTTGATTTCAAGTAATTGGTGAGTATTCTCATTGTGAAGATTGAATAAATATACATATATATATATACATATTCCTGTGTGCGTGTGTGTGTGTGTATATGAATTGTATTCAATCCATTATCCGCCATTTTTTTATTCTCGTAATTTCTTTACGATGCCGCCATTTTGAAAATTTGCGGTGCATCACGCGGTATCATATACAGGCAGTACTTCTACTTACAACATGTAGGTTCTCGAAATACACGACGTAAATCAAATCGACTTGACTCGAGTCTTCCATTATTTTTCACACATTTCTGTGTAAAATTGACGCTTGCTTGCGAAATGGTAGCAAATTTTTGTTTGATCTAACTTGACTGCATGTAGAATATACTCACCTACTTCACGTTCAACCCATTGTATCTATCACTTATTTCAACATACATCACAAATATTCAGTCATGCACATAATATTTATTCATAATGTTGGATATTAGTTATTGATTATCAAGTCGTTTCATTTTCGTGAATGCGTTGATCTTATTCCATCATTCCCATGCCTCATTTTCTATTCCCCATTGGTATTGTGACATCATTATTCAAATCCGCAGATATTTTCATTTCTTATAATATATGTTTCATAACAATTCACAACAATCGTCTTATGTTAATATCGCTTAGTTGGAGACGCGACAAATCAAATTTTTGGTGAATATATTCACTATGTATCCGATGATTTTGTTGAATTACCATTCCTATTATCATTGTATTTGAATTTGGAAATTTTGCATCAAGTTTGTGGTAGCGCTTTCCCTGTCTCTTTCTCTCTCTCTCTCTCTTTTTTTCTCTCCCTTTCTCGCTCTCTCGCTTCCCTTTCGACAAAATTATGAAACATTGTGTGAATGTCACGCAAACATTTGTTGGCTCAAAGCAAATTCTCTCAGGTCTTACATATCGCATAATGATATATGTACAAGAAGAAAACATCCTAATGCGCTTCCACGTCATGTGAACATATTAGAATAAAACAAAAAAAATATCATATTTGTACTACTCCATTATTATAGCATCATGTTAGATTTTCACTACGCCCATGTTTCTTTCCAATAAGTCATTATATCGCACAGTCTACAGGCGGCGGACATTATTCACAATCTTAAAGTCACGTGTACACATATTGAATTGTTAGTGTATTTATTGATATTTTCATAAATTGTGTGGAGCCGTAGATATGCCTTAGAATTTCTCCAATTTTGTAGAATTGTCATTTCGCGCTTCGAAATAGCCCCAACAGGATCGGAAAAATAAAAATCGCCATTGTCATGTAAGTGTGCAATGACATTGGAATAGTGTACACTGCGTAGAAAAAAAGAACCTTCATAATGACATATTTATTATCTTATCAGTCATATTAGTCGAGTCAGTCCTACTTATCTCTATAAAAACTTAATATCAATAGAAGACCTTCATTGAATCTTCTCCAGATAATTGCTGCCGATACTACGCATAAGCAGAGTATTGTATAATCGTACGATTGGATATATACCTGAACGAAAATAATTGTTCATCATCCGAATTATCTATAGATCGATTATAAATTATGATGAATCAGGCGAATTGTTCCCATTAATGTGACTGTAACTAAACAATTAAAATTCTATTTATAAGTTATCACTTATAACAATTTCATATCGCAATCCATTACAATGAGACTTTCATTTCAATGTTAAATAAAATATATATGCTCAATCAGTCATATGCACCCAGTATTTATTTAAATTGTCTATTATTACTTTGCGATTAACTTGCTTGGATGATTCTACAATTTTTCCTTCAATACAAGCGATAACATTTGAACCAATTAATTGAATATAAATTGTATATACACGTCAACTAGAAATAATCGATCATCTCATAATAATTTATCTAGTCATTCAATTATTATTTTGTGTTATTGTAACCTCCACTGATTGTTTTCAAAACGTGGTCATGGAAGGGGTATTGCATATTTTTGTCCAAAACAATTAGCATTGGATTGATGATATCACCCATCAATGTTGCACAAATACTCAATGGTTTTCTGTTATTCAAATTGATACAGCGAACCATCAATCAAAGGTGTAGAAGATAGTTTCGAAGAGAACAATGCCCAACAGCAATACTACACCGTAACGCTGGGTGTGGGGCCTCTGTGGTGGTCCTGATGCGCCCCATGCCGCATTGTCTGTATCCGCAGTCAACACAGAGAGCCGCGGCGTGGGGATTAAGCAGAGTCAGCTCTCTGTGAGCTCACACATTGTATCAGTAAGCCAAGATATGTTTATTATTTCGAAAAATAAAAAGAAGAAAAATGAGCGAAACGATGAATTTATGAATGTAAAGAGACAATGTTACAACATGATAAACGTTATAGGAACAGATTAATTTGAACTGTGCACTTAACTGTGATATCTCCAATTAATAATCATTTGCGATGGGGATATTGACGTCATTTATATATATACATGTCCATGTATTTATAAGATTGTTGATTTTCACAGGAGAACGAATTGTTAAAAGTAATAAAGAAGAATGAGTCGCTTCGTTTATCATTCACTCTCCTCTTGACTGAAACAACTTCCGTCGAGTGGGAAACATTGATATGGCGCGGCACGCTCTACATTCGCGTACCAAGTTGTCTCCTACCTGAAGGTTCAAAGGAGGGATTCGTATCACTTCTAGAATATGCCGAAGAGACATTGCAATGCAATAACATCGTGGTTTGTCTTCGAAAAGATCGGGCAGACCGAGGTAATTATTATTCATCATAAATAAAATTTTGATGTCATACTTTATTGTGTTGATAATTTCATAAATCGCTTTTTCTCTTACAGCCATGTTGGTTCGTACCTTCATGTTCTTGGGTTTCAATGTTCTGCCACCGAATCATCCATTAGTGCCACCAAATTGTGATTCGGGCAATCTTTACATGCTGTATACCGTGGAATAATCGATTAAAAACCTTGTAGTTATTCATTCTCGCAAGTTTAATGGGTTCTAATTGTTGGAGAGGAATATGAAAGTTTCAATGAGTCATATATCGGAATGTTGCAAAGTAAATTAATGTTATTATTGATTAAGCTGCTCGCGCCATATGCTGCAATTTTCCTCTTGTAAAACGTACACTGGAAATTGCTAAGCAGCACAATTGCTTTCATTATGTCTACTTCTTTATGTTTCATTTAATTATTGAATTGTGCTCGATCGAGCGAATCAGATATCAAATATCATAGAAAAAAATTTATCGGGATGCTATCTTAAACTTGGGAGATGAATGTCTACGTATACAGAGTGTAAGATGAAGACGAATTGAAAAAAAGCAAGCAAAAATAGTCGCGATATGTAGGGCTGATAAATTATCCTAAGCTTTTCAATTTATTCTCTTCAATGATACAATTTGATCAACTTTGACTCGGTTCAAAAAGGAGCTCGCAGATAAGCAATGGCTTTATCCACGTTATTGAAGAAATGACTTCGTCGATTTGAAGGCGATCACTTGACAACATCTAATAATATCTAATCGATTTCATGCCCTTTTCACTCATCGAAAATGTATGATTTCTATGCGCCACCAAATCGTCGAAGTTATTTTTAGCATACTTATTAATGTCCAGATGCTCGTTGTTAGTTCGTGGCAGATTGGGATGTTTAAGTTGTAATATGTTTCTAGTGTAAAAGTTGCACTATGAGTATTATCCATTCATTTATGTCAATGTATTTTATATATAACAGGATGGATCTAGATCTTATTCTATCAAGTCTATATATTTTCATTAGCTCTGTTAAGGTGACAATTTCAAATTTATTTTCAATATTTTTTGTGATGAACTTTAGCAATTATTTTTGGTAAAAAACAAATCTTGTTCCATTCTATTCAGTTACTCCCGTCTATATTTCCATATCAATTTCGTTTGTTTAATCACATTTTTCGCTGGTTTTCTTTTAACTTCGTTCTACCCATTTGTCATCGACACAGGTATATTGTTGGATGGTTATTTTAATTATTTCACATTTTACTAGTTCATATGATAGTTTTAGATGTAATAGATGAATCCCATTCAATTAACTTTCGAGCAATTACATTAATAAGTGCGACTCTCGCGTTGACTCATACAGACACATTTGAGATATTTGAAAAAAAAAAACAAAAAATAAAAAAAAGCAAAAAAAAAATTATAAAATTCAAAAAATGGAAAAAAACCACACGTATTATATAGTAGCAATTATCGATTGATAGTAATTAATAAGTAGAATTTAAGTGAAAGGGCGTTGACGGATTATTCTGTGTAAATTGAACAATTACAAACTGATTATGAATTAATAACTCAAAAACGGAAAAATAATTTTCAATTACTTTTCATCCACAACTCTGCATTGAAGTTATCTGAATTTTTTTTCGTCCTGTTATAGATACAGTCCTGTCATTGGTTTTTTTTTCTTTCCGTATCTTTCTTCGAAACTTGGAAACATATTCCATTCAATCCAAAAAATTTTCTGTTGAACGAAATAAACATTATATCTGTATATCCAATATATTATTATATTCATTACTTAACACAGGTATGATCGCGAAATAAAATTAAAAAAAAATTGACAGGCTAGTTATTTTATGCATGTCATTTATTTCAAACGTCTCACAATTCATTTGCCGCATCTCGTTCTGTAACACGAGTGGTGTAAGTAGAGTAAATTACAAACAAATGAAAACACAATTCCAGACGAAGTCAAAAAAATAACACAAAATGACTCCCTAAAAAAATCATTGCTCGTAGGTATGAAACAGTCTTCTCCTTTTTGTTTTTTTTTTTTTTTTTTTTTTTCGTAATATCTACCTACCTATATCGTACTTTTTGGGACTAAACCCAAACTGTCCAACATACCAGATTTCTTCATCACTGTTGGTCGTGCTGACATCTTTTTACACTTTACTAGATGTTGAGCTGAAACAAAAATTGAACAGCGACATTCAATTGATCCCCATGATGATTGGAATGAGAATGAATTATTGAACAATTACCTAATAAATTTCCATCTTTCGTTGCAAAACCACACGAACATTGCATCCTCTTTTCCAGTGGAATGTTAACGAGCGGCGATGGAACAATCAAACTCGTCATGGGCCGTTCATTATGTATTTGTAATTGGTGTTCTTTAAATGCTCGCCAACAACATGTAACAAATCGACATTGTGTGCACCTCTGTTCACCTGGATAGTGATCTTCCTCATCGATATCCTCCTCACACTCTTGACAACGTAAATGATTACTGGGTGTGTTCATAGTTAGCGGGCCTTTGCTCCATTTTTTCAAATTATCATCTTGGGGCAATTCAGGTGATGGACTACGAATCATTATTCGTTTCAATTGATGCTGTGACTTGGAGATAACAATATTTTTGTCAATTGTTATGTAAGGATGAACATCATTTTCCGCATATGTTTGATGAAGATCTTCCTGATGTCGTTTCAATGCGCTCTTTTGATTAAACCATAAACAACAACGTGGACATTTGTTACCCCGCCCTTGTTCGCGACGCACAACGTGACGCTGCATATGCACTAAATACGCATACACATTCGATGTGCTTGCATGACTATCAACATTGTATTGCATTATTTTCAAACAAAAGGGGCACTGTAAATGCTCACCTAAGTCGTGAACGGTATAATAATGATCTATAATGTCTTTATGGCTTGAAGTACGGTAATTACAGCTCTCACAACGATATGGAACTTCAGATGGCATATGAACAGTTGACATATGATTTATAAGTAAATAGCTATTGCCGAATTTATGTTCGCATATACCGCATACAACCATAGGACCATCGCTCTTACCAAATGTACTATGAGTCTCGTCAACGTGTGTTACCATTTGATGTTGTGATGAGAAAGCAGCGCAACAATATCGGCAAACATGCGAATCTGTTTGCCCTGGAACGCGGGGTGGTATGTGATTAATCATGTGTTGCATTACTTCAGTATTTGAATTCAATGTTACGTTACACAAGAAACATGTGAATTCAATGCATCTTCTATCCTCTCTGGCAACTGTCAATGGATCGCCATCGACAGTAGCATAATAAAATTCATTGAGTGGAATGCGATCGTTATTATATATATCACGTTGCTTTGATTGATCGTCATTAATCCTCTTTACTTCAGGTTCAGGACTCATTGCCGATGATGACGTTACATGTCTCTTGCGTTTTCGTTTTGGTCCCGGTTTTAAATGCAGCATATCCTTCGGTTTTAACGTTAACAATGGCGAATCGGTAATCTGTTGCAATACATGTGATACCGCTTGGCCTGTTGATTCTTTTGATATCTGAATTGATGTATTCGTTGATGTTATATTATCCACTTGATGTATTTCTTTCGAATATGTCCAATCAGAAAATGGACTGGCCGAAATTTTAGCTAAACGATCGTGTAAAGATTCAGTTGTGCGCAGTCGTGTTAGTTCAGCGATGTGACTAATTATATTCTCAAATGCACGACCAGCGGTTAATCCAAACATTTCTCGCCATACTAATTCATCGAGAAATTGTTGAATCATCGGCCGACTGAGTAAACTTAGAGTATTTTGAAACATTCTGGGTACAATTTTTCTCAAATATTCCATGATTTGATAATTACTACGATGATTACGTGAATTTTGATCACAAAAGGATGATTGAAATACATTATTGAACCCCATCTCTTGGAGAGTCGATTTATCCACAGTGAAATCCGTTAATATTTTTGAGTCTTTATGTACCCAATCTTTTAGGGGATGTAGAATATTATTGAAACGACGTTTGAAAGATCGATCAGTATCGTTCATTGGATCACATGCGCGTAATCGTAATTGGCCAGTCTCAGGACTCAAAATTCCAAGAACTTCAACTTTAACTTGACGCATATTGCCATCTTGCGATGTCGTACCGAGACTTATAACTCCTACTTGGATATTACATCCTTTACCACCCATTAACGTGCTTTTATCCCACACAGCTGCAGTACATACACTACGTAAATTAGTATAAAAATTTTTGACATAAACATTCGATACTTTTACCCACGACACAACATTTTGTACGTTTGTTTGGCATGCCCAGTGGTAAATTAATTTTAGCAATACAGAGGGCATATGCGGTGCACCTTGAAATATTGAACCAGAGAATACAGATACGAAGCGATCTGGACAGCAGTTTGATATCCAAACATAACCACCAGAAAACGGAAATGTGCCAGTATCACTATACATCGCCAATTTTAATTTAGGTTTGGATGTAATGTTACCAGTGCCATGTTGCGTACAATATTGTTCAGAACGAACAAGTCCTTGTTGAATTAACCATTCAGCGAAACGCGTTGCGTTATACATCAGTATACCTTTAACTTTCATATCCAAATCAGTCCGTTCTTTCGAAGAAACTTGTGGTAATACCTCTTTTATGCGTAACTGTGGCCGTGCAATTACAACTAATGAAGGAAATGTCCGTTGTCCATTCATTTTATTGAATGCAATTTCTCTGCCATCTGGAAGATTTTTCTTTGATTCATCTATAGCATCAGCTGGAGTATTATTTTTGACACCAATTGATATTCCACCAATGCTGGTCTGTTCAGTTGGTCTAGTAATTATTTTTGTCATCAATGGCACATTCGTTCGCGGCAACGTTTTCAATTTTACATTGGGTGCATTTGATTGTGTTGTTTGTGGTGGCGTTGTTACATTTGCCGTAACTGTTTTACTACGTAGTCGTAATGTCGGCGGTTGCGGTGACGATTCTTCAATAATTTCAGGTTGCTGTTGGACTTGAAGAACTTTAGTTCTTCTCAATGTCCGACTGTGCTGATTGTTTTCTGGTGGCACTAAAATTGATTTTTGTGGAGCTGGTGGGATGGTTGGTGTCGTAGGTGACGATTGCTGAGCTACTGTGCCCAATAAAACCCCCATTCTGGGATCCATAACTAACTGTATATTGCCTTGTGATGTATTAGTATTGTTTAAAACATTCAATTTAATTGGCTGATTTTTTCCTTGATTAATATTCAATTGATTGGACTTGACAGTTGTTGGTGTCGGTGTTGATGGTAATTTGTACTGATAAGCACGTACTGGGCCTGATTGTGCCACTTGATGTGCGCCGTGTTCCTTCATCATTTCATCTAAACTCTTCAACACACGATCGTAGCTCTCTTTTAATTTAGATCTTGTCGACACTTGGGCGTCACTTAGTGGTTCATCAGTACAATCCAAGTTTAATGTCATATCTATCGGCCTTGTACTTGTTATTGAACGTGTTATTAATCGACCTTTGGCCATTTTTGGTGAATCTATATGGAGGAAAATATAATCTTATAATGGACAGAATTTTAAGGCATGTTTTTTTGTTTTTTCCAGACGGACAAACGGATTTATGTTTGGGATTTTTAGGTTATAATTGTGGACTCATAACCTATTGTCAAGCATACCTGTTTTTCCCGCCATGTGGATACTACTCACAATGTAGTACAACTTTAATTATTGTGTTTAATTCATGATTGAATGGATGATGGGAAAATTTATAATGAACTCCGCGTGTGGGTTTGTTTGGTGTAAAGCGATATGAGACAAGATCATCAACTGATTTTTATATTGTATGCCCTGTTCTCCACCTCCTCGTCCTGGATTACTCTCGATCAGCGGAGATGGCGTCGCCGGCAATTGGTCGCCATATCTACTTAAAAAAAAAAAAAAAATATATATATATTTCAACAAATGGAACAAATTATTCACAAGAAAACAGAGCCCTCTGCACTCATGACGAATATATATATATATATTAATTAGAATGTGACAGGACAATCTTGTATATGATTTAATATCTCGTTATAACTTTTCATATAAATGAACAAAACACGTGAGGCTTATTACTAGTAAAATGTCAAAAGTTGATTTCACGAAAGATGATGAAGATTACTGGAATAGCAGTGAAAAACATTCGTTTAGTTTTGATCAAAACACAGAGGTTAATCTTTTCTCCAATTCTTTCACCTTTCGCAATGTTACTATATATAATATATATATATATATATTGCTTTCCAGGTGGACAATTTGTTTGGAATTTCTAAAAGTGGAACAGCTCAATTGAGAGCAGGAATATCAAATATCGATGTTTCAGATACATATTTGTCGTATGATAGTCCACAGACACACTTAAAACCTCTGCTATCAATTGTTTCTGAACCAATATTAATAGCAAGTGTGTACAAGAAATATAAAAATAATTTCTCTGAATGTAACATTAATATTTAATTGCGTATGTTCGAATAATTCATCATTAATCAATCATGATGAATATTTAATTGGATAATTTTTCGTAATACTTTCATTTAAACATCGAAATACTTGGAAAATAATGCTCTAGCTTAATTATCTTGAATTCATTGTATAGTCGTATGGATGATGTTTCATTTTCTCTTTTTTTTTCATCTAGTTTTGGGAGCAGATAAAATTTATTTATCTGATGAACAGACAGTAGTTGACACAGCAATCACTCTTAGACGAATATTACTTGGGCAACCGTTTTCATTAGAGAAATATAGATCATTAGCGAATAAAACTGCACTACTGGATGCGGCAATATCTAGTGGCAATGGCAACGCCATACTGATTATTATTCTATTTATTACTAAAACTCTTAAGCCCACGTTAGTACAGAGGTTGCTCATGGACAGAGTTGATGCATTGAATGTATACATACATTATCTCTCGACAAGATTGCAAATTAATGACATTACAGATTTATTAATGTGAGTCAAACATTCTTATCGATGATACAAAAATTCGTGAATTTTCATTTAAACAATAAAAAATTTTAATGGGTTTTTTCAGGATGGCTGGGAGATCTGTAGATGCAGCTGTAGGTATTTCTCATACGTGTCTGTATTCTCCCAAATACTTAACGACCATTATTATTTTTTTTTCAGCTGACACACTTGCATATAATTATGGAAAATACGCGAGATGAAAGTAGATTACTTCAAAAGTTGACGAAATGTTACAAAACTCAGTTGATGAATTTACCAGAGTGCACCGAAAATATTTTTGTTCAAAATTATACAAAATTGTTGGAATGGAAAGCAGCCTTGAAAAGCGCAAAATTCAATGATGAACTCGAGGCGTGTTCTTCTGTACTCGATTGTTTACGATATGTTTGCAAACATCATTGGAATTCGTCTGAAGGTGCGTTAGTCTCGCCTACGATATTGCAACATCAACAAGACATTCTGCCCAGACAATATCAAAAAACGGTTCTGAAAACTAGAATCTCAGTTCAGGCTTGGGAGGACATTGATAATTTACTATTGTCTAAGGTAGTGGTATCTTATGTTATTTTCACCAGCAGGAATTTGCATTATGTATAATTTTTCTGCAGGGATGGCTGGGAAGCTGTAAACTACAAACAAATTTGCCAATTGAAGAAGTTTTGAAAATTTTGCATAATGGTCAAGCACCCACAGCAATACTTGACAAATTTTTGGCTTACGTTGACAATATCGAAAAGAGATTGCAGTTAGCAAAAAGTTTTTCATGTCCCCGAACAGTTATCGAGGTAAGGAATGATTTAATAACTTCTATTAATAACTTCAATAGACAGTCGTCGAACAATGTATAAACAGTGTGTTTCGTTTTCCAATGTGCAGATATTCGGATTGCAAGGCAATCGAACAGCCTTGTTAGAGTACAGAGATGCCCTTAAACCACAATCGGAGGCGTATTTTTTAGCCGAGAAAACCTTATCATCACACACAATTCGATGGAAATCATAAGATTAATAAATGAGAAAAAGCATTTTTATTGAAAAGAATAACCACCGTATATTTGTTTTTGTCAAATTGTTTTTCTGGTACATTGTTATGCCAATTCATAACCAATTCCTTCATAAATGACAGTGATATGAAAAAAATTCCAACAATAAAGAATACTCTATAATCATTGAGAAGAAACGAGACAGATTTATTGGTAATTAGGTCACACTGACAACCTTTTTAAGAACGAAATTCCATATGATGTGGATATAATTATATGCAGGACCGGCCTCCACGAGTTTTGACCACAAAATCTGAAGACTATGTATGGAATAATTCAATTATTGGAAGGTGTAGCAGCGTTCATAGCTGGTGGCTGTGGTAGCGGCGGTTGCTGTGAAATCGGAAGCTGCGGATATGGGATATAATGTGATTGACCACCATGGATTGTGTACCAATTCTCTTGAGGATTTGATCCTGATACAGTGGAATATAGCGTCGGTGGTGGATAGGGCATTGGGGCATATATTTGTGATATTGATGGTGGATAATTTTCGGAGCTGGCGCACACATAGTGATTTGGATTATTGCCACTATCGGTAGTTTCCGGATGTGGGATATATGGCACCGGATACATATTAGTATTTAACGAGAAAAAATTCTCCGGTTCGGTTGCATAATAAGGCACATTAGCGTACATTGCTGCTGATGGATGTTGATTCATATGTTGATGAAATGGTGGCGATGAAGCAGGAACTGGCATCTGCACTGGCGGCGGATTCATTGGTTGCGTTTGATTTCCGATTTCGGATTGAGGTTTTTGGAAATTTCGCGATTCTGATTTGACAAAATTATTCTTATTGTTACTAATAGCACTGGTGTTGTTATTATTAACGTGATTGCTGAATGGGCGTTGAGGGTATTCATTATGATAATGCGATGAACGGTCGTTGCGATTACGACCTGAAAAAAAAAATGATCATTGATACACGATCAGAAAATATTAATTTCATTGATTGATAAATTCATTCATCTTCTGTAGTTCATGCTATTACCTTCATTATTCCTCTTGAAACGTCCTTGAGGATTATTTTTACGTGATTCCCAATTACTATTACTATAATCACGTTGATTTTCATTGAAGTACGAAGGTTTATTTTTTTGTTGATCATATGAAGTATGAGATGATTCAGTCTTATTCTTTGCTGAATCCTGATGGGCATCATTACGTAAAAAAGTAGACTTGGAGTTTCCATACAAATGCGCATTAGCACGATTGGAACTGAACGGTTGTTCGTTTTTTCGACGATTTTGGTTTTGGAGTTGAGGCGGACGCGAGGTGTTTCCTGTCGAGGTGCCTGTCAGATGGCCTGATGAACAATTTTGTGGATTACTTGGTGGACTGTTCGGCAATTGCTGAATATTTTCATTCGAAGGTGATGCTTCAGGTGGTGACGAGGACAAAATAGCATTACTTTGCGGAACAAAGTTCGGTGCAAAACCCATTGGCGGTGATTGGTTTGACGTCCACAAATGATTGTTATGGAAACACTGTAATTGAGTTATGAACAATTCATGTGATATATACATTCCAATAACAAGAGAATCATCACTTAATTCGACTTGCCTCCACGCCCAAATTGAAGAAGAATCGCAATGTTGGAATATCTACGTGAAGGAGTTATTGAAATATATATCAAATAGAAAACTTCCATGTATGACTCGACGGATGGTTGGTACGTTATGTTTACCTGTGTATGGGAGATCATTACCGCTTACATCAACACTGGTTTGTATTGCAAGGTTCACAACCTGATTAGCTCGATCCACAACATTGGTGGGAGGTGGCGGTTGCAGGGATTGTTGTGATGGCCCTCCGACATTGCCACCGAAAAACGGCATGGGCGCGTAGACATTTCCATCAGGTGACACGCACACAACATTTAAATTACCAGAATATATTGCTGGTGGTGGTCCGCCTATCGTTAAATAATGTCTAGAAAAAATTCTAATCTTTAAACAAAAATATATAAACGAGATTTTACTTGAATGTGGTGGATAAAACATCTCGCTGGATACTGGTAGAGTCGCTGGTTGAGGCAATTGTACGACATTAGCGTTTTCAGACGTTGGATTATTAATATTAATATTATTATTATTATTATTATTCATTGACTTGCTAAATGATCCAACTGAACTTTTATTGTTAATTGGCGTAGCTGCTTTCTTACAAAAATCATCTTTTGAATCCAAAAGCGAGTTTACCAATGGTTGTGGATTATCCAGTACAATTGACAATGGCCGAACTTCAACGGAATTCTTCAAAGAAAGGTGAATATAAAACGAAAATTATTTTACATACGTTGACAACTCAGAAATTGAATTAATCAATCGTTAAATTTGGTTCATACATACATCCATTGCGAATTCTTGACTAGGTGAAAAATTCTTGATGCTCGTATAATTGTACAATAGAGCTGAATCTGCCTTAACACTGAGGCGCTCAACAGAAAAAAAAGGGGGAAAAAAAAAAAAATAGTGAATATGCACAAATATTATTCTTAAATTGAATTGTATAGCACGAGAAAATTTAGTGAACTGAGGTATCTGAATATACCTAGAGCCTTCTGACCAGTTGGTGTTTTTGTTTGGTATGTTTTTCTTATTGTCACGCGATGTATCGCTTCTGCTTCGGTTGTTATTAATTCTATCTACACCCATCGTGAACACAGCACTAGACACATTATCCTTTGTCTTGCGTGTGTTCAAATTCCACGGTTTCTTCCATCTAACAACAGCTAATTCGGGATGAATTATTTGTGTGCGAATGTAAATGATCGAAAATAATGAGAATAAACAAAAAGATCAGATTTTCATCCATTATGTTTACCGTGGTCAAATGGTAAATTGTGCCGATGTACCATTGTCGAACATGGCAATCTTAGTTTTTGTTGCTCATATAATGGTTTCAATGATGAATATGGCACGGTTTTTTTCTCACCTAATTCTTCTATGAAAACAAGAACGGGACCTTCATCTTTACCCATTTCTTGAATATGCCCAATGAACAACGATGATTCTTTCTTCATGGTTTTATTATTATTATTATCCTCCGTCAAATTACCATTTTTGTCCGTATTTTTTTGATTCAATATTTTTTGTGAATTGTTATTACTGTCACCGAGATCATCTTCCTTTTTAAGGTCCATTTGTACTAAACATTTTCCACCGACTTGTAATTCCGCATTGTTCCATCGGGCCCAACCTCCATTACGTGCTTCGCGTTTCAACTCGTGCCATATATCGAAATCTGTATTTCGAAAAATATTTGGGTCGAGCGCTTTTGCAACACGATATGGGAATGGTGCCATGCTTTTTAAAAAGTCATCGGGGTCCTCAGCACCGCTATCATATTTATTGAATAATTCTGTTGTTAAACGTTCCCTCGACGAAATATTATCTCTTAAAAAAAATTTATTATGTCTCATATTAAGCGACGGACGATCGTGCAACATATTCTGAATTGTATTGTCAATGTCCGACATCCCAAATACATCCTTGTATAAGGTTTTATAAACAATTGATTGACAAAATGCTGCGGATTCGAGAAAATTTCTGTCATAAATAGGATCATATTGTCGTGGCGGCGTGTGGCAAAGATATATCAATCTCTGAAATCCATTATTCGTTACTTTTTTTTTAATCATTTTTTGACAATAAAAAACTATGAAATCGCGTTTATATAAACGTGACATGGCTTCCACTTCATTCATTCCGCCCCATTCAGTGAAACATTGCAATTGCTGCAAATAATGATCCATCGGAACGCCAATGTTCTGTTTGGAAAATATGAATGAAAAAAAAAGTAGTAATTTTTTTTTCTCAATTAGACCCGATCAACGAAACTAAATAAAGATATTAACGAAATAATATTTAATTTACCTCCTTGAAAGAATCCTTATTCTCGCGCATAAATTCAATACATTCGTTTCTCACCCTGATGTGATAATACTGTGTCATATAAACTTGTTCACTAACAGCCCTAAAAAGACAAGTTGGATCCTTTGGCGATGATTTCCTATAATATCCCTCATTCTTCAACCATTCATCAGCGGGATCAATCACCTGCTTTGACGATTTCCTTGGTGAAATCTCCATTACTTATTGCCTGCCACACTAAAATATCAACATAGATATTTTACCGTATACTAATACTATACTTTGGATGTTTATACACTATCGCGATAATGAGCGCAAACAATCTACGACTCCAACTAAATCGTACGGAGACAAAGAAAATGAAGGCGCAATGCTGCGCTACAGCACGTGGGTCTCGCGCTTTATTGTTTGAATATTTTCCACTGCCAGATATTTGAAGTCTGCAATCTACAGGCGAATTTTCTTACATCTCTCGCACTTACCTGAATAATAAATATATGTGTATGTATATATAATAGGTATAGAATATTGATTCCCGTCCGAGATTTTCTCAATTGAATGTAAAAATGATGAGAGCCAACATCAACTTGCGTCAATGACAATAATACCGACAAATTCGATGAATGTGGCGTGCAACGAACTCAACTTAAGACTGAGTACATGAATTGTCGGTTTATTGTGATTATTGTTGTTAGTATTATTATTATTATTATTATACATGTGTATGCATGAGTGAGTCAAACTGACGACAATCGACAAAACCCATCGATTTCGTGATGCACAGTGGGCGCGCGAAAATTCGAATGACGTATTTGCTTATTTTTACAGGTTATGTACACATTGTGTAAATGATGAATAAATGCAGTTGTCCATACAAATGATTTTCATTTATTATTTTCCATCGTAAATACTTTATCATTAGGACAATATGCAGTGCATACAAATGTTAAAAAAGTACAATAGCCAGTTTTATATAAAATATGATTCATACAAAAGTACATATCAATCGATTTTGCATCTATCACCGATTAATATATTTGTAATGCATGTAAAGATACGCCGTACCAGCCGATCAAATTGAAGAAAAAAGAAGAGAAAAATTGATGAAAACAAAAAAAACTACACACACACAAAGACAGAGAGGCATATATATATATATATATATATATATATGCGCGTGTGTGTGCATATATATGTTAATAATAATCGCATTTTTAGTTGATCTCGGAGGTTAGTCATAAGAATTCAACTCTGGCACTGGCGTGTTCTCACATGCAGATGTTAAATACGAAAATGTTTTGCAAATCCAAAAATTGCACCAATTCTTCAGGATAAATACTGCCCTAATGTATTTAGCTTCAAAAAAAAAAAAAGCTAAATCATTTGGAGCAGTGAGAGCAATAGCTTTGTATCTATTTTCCTCTTTATTTTCTTTCTGTATTCCATTATTAAAAGAGAATGAAAAAATCTTTTTTTCTTCACCGACATTGTCCTCGTATTGTATAAAAAGTGTTTTTCGTACGCAAACGACAATTCATTATCCGATCTATCTCGTTTTTTTCCCTCTTTTCCTTCTTCATTATGGTAACATAATTGTTAATTACGTGATGTTCTTTATTACTAAAAGACAGAAAAAATGTCGGAGATTGACGCGTCGATGTTCACATTACGACGATTGAGCGGAGCTTAGGCTGCTACTTTCTCAGCATCAATGGCTATAAAAGAATCAGATGTGCGTTAAAATAGAGAAATCTCCAATTTTTAACCAAATTATCATGATTATTGACGTATTTTCAGTGTTGCTTACTCTCTTTGGTTGGTAAAACATTTTTCTCCAATGTTTCAGCATGTTTCAATTTGGCTGGATCGAAATTCTCGATTCCAGAAATAAATTGCTGCTTCCCCTTTTCCTGTTCGATCGCTATCTCATGTAAAAATGTCAATATTAATGACCAACTTACACGAAAACAATTGATTTTCACGTTCTCTTTTTACCATTTTTGTCAGGGAGAGGATTCTTTTCTTGAGTCTCGGTGTGTTTCAATTTTGCTGGATCAAAAGCCTCGATACCAGCAATGAGAGTCTTTTGGTTTTTTTCAGCGGCAACATCTGCCAACAATTGAAAAAAATCATTAAAAAAAACATCTACATATGAATTTCATCACGGGGTTGACTACAAATACGCCCAATTCTATATCCGTAAGCCCCATATCACACATATATATGTTTTAATTTATGTATAGCGCTATGACAGCTACATCATTAGGATTGACGAAAATATTTTTATTAAGCTATAATGTTAGTTCGATGTATTTGGTCCCCATCTATGCAAATGAGCTCTGTGAAAATTCTGAATATTCAATTAATACCTGTTGCATTGGGTAAAATAATTTTTTCTTTTGTGTCTGCGTGCTTTAATTTGCCTTGTTGAAATGTTTCTAATCCATGAATCAAGTCTGAATGCTGTCGCTCTTGTCGTACATCTATTATATATACCATCATTACAAATAGATTTATTTTTCTGTGTTTTCTGGAGCAAGTATTTCCAGATATCAGTATTAGAATTATTCATTAATAGCATTAATAGCATTACCTTCAGCGGACGGCAGAACATTTTTGATAGCAGTGTCGGCTTTTTTCATGGCATCATGATTGAAAGCCTCAAGCTCACTCTTCAAACCCAGTGACACCTTTGGTAGATCCTTTAGTGATGGACTCACGGGGTTCGACATAGTTTTTATTTTTTATTTTTCAACTCTGAATCTGTAACATTAATACGGAAACTGATGATTAATCCAATTAGATTCACGATGATTATGTCGAGATGGTTTGATTTGCGCGAATACGAACACAGTCAATTTCTAATTCATTATTTGGTAATGATACTACTTTGCTTGATATTATAACTGATAATGGGAATTGATAAGAAGAAATTCGAATGCAACACAAAGGTATAATGAGATGCGACACGTGCCATGAACGATTTGTGTGTGGTAAATATATAATATCACCACCATGAGAGTAAATCAGAAGGCAAATGGCGAAATAGAAGGGAGAAGTGGTCGGTTGACGCCGTAAAAATTCCAGACGAATAACGGCATCCGCCCGCGACTTGCACGTTAGGTAGGAACTTTGTGGTGGCGTCTAGCATTTCCGTTGCTGCACACAATATATATACATATTTTTTTCCGTACTCCTCAAAATTATTCCCCCCAGCATATTCTCTTACTGCATGATTATATTATGAAAATATTGCATTTACATATCAATATATGATATATAAGTATGATGTTAGTGAATAAATCCAATATTTCCACTAAAATTCAGCATGGAAAATGAAGATTTACTCGTCTGAATAAATAAATCAATTTCCATTTTTGGATTGTGAAATACATTAATATATTTCACAAATGAAAACCATCACAGCATATTTCTCTCGTGACACCCAGACAAGAGCTTGGGAGTTTCATTGTTGTATAAAACATAATTCAACTCCTGCCTTTACTTTGTTTCGGGAATTGCAAATAAAACAAAAGTGTCTGTTTCTCTCTCAGTTAAATATTGTTTAGAATAATGCAAGTAACATATGAACGCCATATAAATACGTCAAAAGCGAATCACGAAGCGGGAGTGCCGTGGTAACTCGTAGCTTCCTGCCGTGTGTGTGCGCGTGTGTATGTGTTTTTTTCCTCATTCGTGATTCTCATTTGATTCGACATAAACTTGATAAGTTGCAGAAGAAAAAAAGTGTTTATGATTCATGTTCATGCATAAATTTGTTTCTAATTTCCTTATCTCCATAATTGAGGAATATGGACGGAGATAAAAAGTTGTACGAAGAAGAAAAAAATGATGCCTCGCAGTATCCATGCACTGGAATTTAATAAGGAATATATAGAGAAGCAGCAGCGGATTGGAGTCTTTCTCGACTTGCGAACCTTATATGGTTCGCAACTGTATGCCTGTATATAGAGAATTCGAAAGAGGTCGATGAGCGTGTGTAGTTTGTACGCAACTGTACAACACCAACTTCAACTTGCAAAATTACTTTCCAACGTGTACAATACACATTGCTGGAGACAGATACGCATAATGTTAACAGAACTATCCACTCTCACTCCATCATCTAATATATTGTATCGATGTAAATATAGAACATGTTGAACTTTACTCCCAATTCATCCCAGGTACTATGGACTAATTATAGAGTCAAATCAGATAAGAAAGATTATTTACACATGTCTTAAACGTTATTTTCTTTGTTTTATTTAGAAAAAATTCCGAATATTAACTGAAGCAGTTGGTGAGAAGGATTTTATGAGTTTAGCAAGTTGTAACGGCAACTTGCTAAACCTTTACATCCATATATATGCTGTGAATAATCAAACATAACTGTTCATCCATATGTATATTCGAGTCATCGTTGAATATCCTATCCTGTAGTTTGTTCTCTCAATGTACAAGCACAAATTTAATCAGACAAGTGAAACGCTTGGCACTTTCTTAGATGCGCATTTGTCTTGAACTAGCATATAACAGTGATGATCAATTTTCTTGTCAATTCATGTCTCATTCATCAGCGATAAATAATGACGAAAGAAATGGTAAATTCAACTGTCATGAGTTGTTGCATGAAATTAGAAAAATACAGTCCGAGACTAATGAATTTTCATCGTCAATTTGCGTAATCACGTGCAATTAACTCAATTAATCGTTCACAAATTGGGTCGAATAAGATGTTGCACGCATAGTCATTACTATGGAAAACAACGGTACATTATTATTATCATGGCAACAATCCTACATCCAAAAGGAATTTGAGTGTATTCACTTGCTCCGTACACGTTATATTAAAAACTGCGTTTTCTTGGTCATAAAAATAAGTGTATGGCCATGACGGTTAATGAACTTTCTTTCATGTCTGTTTCATATCGATGATTCTGAAGTCGCGCACGTTATTTATCATCATTATGATTATCATCATCATCATTATCATTGATTGATTGATTGATTGATTGATTGATTGGAAATCGTGAATTTAATCCATACCGAAATTGATATTTTCACTGATGAAACGGGGACATCCCATTTAGTAATGAGGATATAAGTATTTTCACTACTGAGGATAAGAAATTTTAATCCAAAGTTATTATATTCTATAGGAACAATAAAGGAATATTAACTGAAAATTAAAATATATGAAGTAGATTGCCAGCCGCCACCTTGTTCATGGCCGATTATTCAATTATTGACGAGTTATGAAAGAAGATCTGAATGTGAATATTGAAGTTATTTTATCATTGAAGATTTCAATATCGTGGGGGTATGAAAAAAGACTGGTGAAGTTAGCTGAATTGAATATTCAGAGATATCCTAGACGCTTTTTACCGTGAATTTGCGGAAAGTAAGTGATGATAACGTGAAAACCAATTTCGGTGGGCATTCTTCTTTCCCCGACACCATTTTTAGAGAGCGGATTTTCACTTTAAATTTTAGAACAGGAAATATCTATGATCTGATTAAATTTTTGATTTTTCTCACTATAATCTTCATTGTGAGAGTATTTTTTGTCGAAAATTACAACTCATTTTCAGTCTCCGAAATGCTGAAAATCAATAAAACCTCATACTCTATAAATAAATTTCGAATTATTAATAATATATGTGTTGCAAGATGATTAAAAGTTGATTAGCTCAGAATACTATGAAGCAAGTAAGTGCGTCATTTAATCACTAGTGAATCATCTCATTTTTTTTTTACATATTTTCAATAATCAAGATGTAAATCAGAAAGTAGTTAATTGATGATTGTGATGGAAAGGTTCGCCCAATTTCAAATAAGAAAGAAAAATAGAATATTCGGAATATCGCCATTTTTCGTACAGAATGTACATGAATGGTAGATAGAGGCAGACAGACAGAATAAAACGGAGTTTACTGGTAGGAGATAGAATAATCGATTGACGAGATAGTGTTGAGGTCGATGAATTTGTGGATGTCTTTAGGGCGTGGAAGGAAAATAGAGAAAGAGAGTAGAATGAAAAAAAAGGAAGAAAAGGAAGAAAAGGGATAAAAGCAGAAGATAGATGAGAGGGGCGCGACACAATACTGTCCTACCAGTCTTGATTTCATGAGTATAGATGCGTCATGACCGAAATAATTAAGGTCACCTTCTCTACTTGCATGTGTATTTTTGTCATTTTGTCCATATTATATTGCAAGATTTGTCGTTATCGCAAAAATTTCGTGTCTTATCTGCTACTCATTGGCAAAATAATTTATGAATCTCTAGAGAACACAAGCTTGGGTTCGCGTGTAATCAATAATCTTAGTCTTCTTTTCCCTCCTCTTTCTATGCGAATAAAGGCAAGTAATGTATTCAATTCAACAAACAGTTCATTGTCTGTTCAGTTATTTTCATATACATACACATGTATGACAATGAAACCGTGACGAAATCACAAACTACAATGGATGATTTATTGATAATGAAGAAGATGACGTTGGTGGTGATGAGAAAAGTGCGGAAACAATACTCTGACATTGCAAATAGTTTCTATCTAATTCGTAGAACAGCGAGAGAAGACAAAAAATAATAATGATATTTCATTACTTGGACAATTATTCATGGCATTTATTTGAATTGTTACTTTTCTTCCTCCTAATTTTCTACTTTTTGCCCTCTCTTTCTGAAATTTTTTTCTTCAAACCCATTCGACAATTATATTTGTAGTTCATGAGTGAGTGAAAAATTAAGGAAAAATGTGGGTACAATGCGGTGATAGGGCTTTTAATATTTATCCTATTCGAACACTTAGGAAGTTGGAGAATAGATAATTTTGCGGTTTGGCGAACATTTCCCCCTTGCGGATAATCTTAATTCTATTATCTTTGAAATTTTCAAAGTTTTTCCATTTCTCTTTTGTCATCTCAAATTTTCTTACTTTCTTTCTAAACAAAAAAGTACGTGCGACAATTTATGTTTGAGTTAATATTTTTAAAGGATGACATTAACATTCAGTCGGGCCGAAAATAAATTCTGACAGTTGAATATATATATATCCATCAAAACCACGCCCTTGTCTGCTGTCTCCATGGCCCTACTGTTCTACCTCCTGATATATACCTTCGCCTTCGTACAAGTACAACTTCCCCTTTTGTATCGGCATTTTTTTTTTTTTTTCTTTTTTTTCTTTCCGTACAGTCACCCCCATTTTACACTCTATTGAGAGAGACCGAAAAAAATTTGCTGACTGAGCGAATTCAAGTTGGAAATGTGTGCAATCACAATATGAAATACAGAAATAGAGAAGAAAAAAAATATACTTGGAATTTAACAATTCTACAAAAACTAAATACAATCTAAAATATTGTATTTGACGATTAATGTTGTCGACGAGAAGAACTGCATTACTGTTAAATGAAAATTTCGATGTCACTGCGTATGAGGTCGTGTTGAACTTGTCAAACGTTACAATGCAATACGTAGAAAGATCTTTTCTTTGTACTGAATACTGTTATTGATTTTCTCGTTTTTCGAGAATATCGTACGGAAGATGATAATGGAGCTACATAAACACTGAAGTGAATGCAAATTTCGTGATAATATTTATCTCCCTCTTTCACACACTCGAAAAACCGGTATATATAAAAGTTAATTGTGACGTGTCGCCACTGCTCTACCATGTTTGTTGCTAAGGCAATGAAATTAGATGAAATTAACTGTGGAACAAGAAATTAAATGGGTGCAAAAACTATCGTATATAACAAATTTTCAGATTTCACGTGATAAATATGTGAATGAGAAGATAATAGCAATTATTCGCTCACCTGTCTACTCTTGATAAAGGAATAGTTAATTTCTTACAACCAAGTGGAGAATCTACAAATTTTCACCACCAATCTATAGTCGATATGTGCTCGATACGAACAAACAGATTTACTGGAATATCCTGCGCTTGCTGAGCCAGGAGAACTGAGAACGCGTTTGGTTGTCAGTGGGCTGTGGGTTCATGGGGTAATTTATTTTTATTTCATTTATCCTCTTCAAATCTCCCCACTTTCAGGCCCCTATGCACGTCAGCTGCCAATTGGAGAGCGAATCTACCACAAGAGTATTCATTCCTACTACACGGTATCAATTGTGTATGTGTGCTTATGATGCGCGCGCAATAAACCTTCGGCGCGGGGAAATGCGCGATGATATGAGTCACCTACCTCCTTTATCTTGTGTATTAGGAGATTCTGGTTATATATCTATATAGAGATGAGAGACTGTGTGAAGAGCATATGAAGCATTGCAGAGCCCGTACACCAAAGCAGATTGACGGGTGTTGTTTTTCATTCATATACGAGAGGAAATAGAACATGGTATCTCATTCGTTTTATGAAAAATCATCTAAATTCCATATTATAAAGAAGGAATTTTCACCCTCTGGTCCATTTGAATGATATGAGAAAAGTTTGAATGCGTCAAGTTTAGTAAACAGAAGAGGAATAAAACTTGGTCTTGGTAATTTCATTAAATATAATTCGGACGAAAAATTGTTCCCTTATTTCGACTTGTTGATCGAATAGATTTCGATATATAAGTGAACTTATAGGGGATATATATCACTTGGTCACATTATGTTAGGAAAAATGACGCTCGATTTATTGAGTGGAGAATGCAAAATATTTTTGCTTCTAGTTCTTAAATCCCAGTTGAATTATTATTGAATACGTTGAATCTATCTTTCGGTCATATTCTCCATGTCAAATGTTGAGGGGTCGGCAGCAGCTGCGGTGGGGTAATACCAGCGTGAGCTGTATTTCATGACTCATTTTCGAGTATGGCACCCAGCTGCGATGCATGTGACGCTGCTTGTATGCTGAAAGTTTAACACATGTACATGAAATGGAGATGAAGAACATTTGATATGTACAACAAACAATTAAAGGGACCTATAATTATTTTTGAAGTGAAAATAGATCATAATGTAAAGTAAAACGAAAGTGAAATGAATAAACGAAAGAAAAAAAAACGTGGGGATGGCAAAAAAAGTACATATTCTAAAAATTACTCGTCGGAATATGTCGAGTATCATGTGCCTATAATTATTTTCGATGCCTCTAAATATAATGCAACGAACAATGTATTTAGTAAAATCAACGATGGGCGTGGAATTTGAGAGAAAAAATATTTTGAAATCATAGTTCATAGAATCGACTTGTCGCTACGTGAGATAAGTTCGGATATTTTGTAATATTTTCCGATATACACGCATGTGGGAATACAGACAGATTGGGGGGGGGGGGGGGGGGGGGGGGGGGGAGAGGAGAGGAGAGGCGCGCAAAACCCCAGCTTCCACGGTTGATACTACAAAAAATAATACTTAGCAAGAGGGCTAATGACTAGAAGAAGAAAAGAGAAAAAAATGGTTCCGGTACAATAGGTTGGGCGTCTTTATTATAAGACTTACTGCTAAACATTTTTGTATCCTTCTTTTCAATACACATCACATTATTTATTTCACTTTTCTGTTGTATCTTATTCATAATTTATCAGGAATTATATACAAAAAGTTATATGATGTCAATTGGATATTTTTCGGAGAAATTATCCTGTAGTTTTCAATTGATGTTCAGAAATAGTGTGACATATACCATTCTTTGTTTATTTAATAGAATAAAAGGACAGAATTCTATATGAGTGCAATGTGTTTCGAGGTGTCAAGTTTTTGTTTTTGTTTATTTGTCTTTATTCTGGAAGGGATAGCTTCCATCTCTTAATTCATTATGGCGTCGAAAAATAGAAAACAGTTATATCAATAATAAACCAACTGCATTCATGTGGTCAACGTGAAACAGAAATCGACGCGACTTAATTATATTGTGATAACGTACTCTTCATTCCTCACTTTTCCCTCGCATTCACTTGATTAATAGAATTTTGTAAGACGAAACCTCTTTTTCTTTTCTCCAGTGGTTGAAAATTGTGGAATAATATGATATAACCAAACTTTCTGTAAAATGACAGTAAAACAACATGTGGTTCTGTGTGTGGTTTTCTGGAGGAGGGAAGATTGAATACAAAAATTGAAAATGAGAAAAGAAAAAAAAAAAAAAAAGATAATTCGAAATTATCTAGGCTCACTCTGGTGTTAATCTACAATGTTATTACAATTTTTCCGTTCATGTTCTTGTAAAAAAAGTGTATTTAATCTTCCTTCTCTTTGTTATTTGGCGGTGATTTATCGCCATTCATTGGCGATCGAGAGTGGCTGCGACTTTTGCTGTGCTTACTCTCTGAGCGAGAGCGTGATCTATCACCCCGTGAACGCTCGCGGCTCGACCGTTCCCTAAAGTAGTGGAAGAATAATGAATCATTCATTGTTATCAATCATAAAGAAATTGGAGTGACCACAATAAAATGAGAAATCAATGTTACTCACTTGGAAGGAGATTTTGCTTTAGATTTCGATTGCGATCTCGATTTTGACCTCTCCGCCTTAGACCTGGAACGAGATCTGGATTTGGACTTTGATTTTGAATGGTCTCTTGATCTGCAAAATAACAAAAAAGAAAAATAAATAAATGGGAGAAAAAAAAGAACACCATCAACAAACATAAACAAAAAAAAAATAACAAATGAAAAAAACTGGGAAAAGATATATTGCAATGGAAAAGATCGAACTCTCGACAAATAGAAATAATTTAATGGATTTTTTTGTTGATTGCATTCAGCCCAAAGCAACGCCAGACGCAATGTGTGTATCTGTTATCAATGATTCTTTCAAACTTTATGATTAATCAAATGATATTTATATAAGTGCATTATGTAGAGAATAAAAAAAATCATGAATGAACGGAAAAAATACATACATGTATTTGGAGAAAATGAATGAAATACAAGAGAAACAGTTAAGAGCGGGAGTGAAGAGGTACTCACTTGGACTTGGAACAAGAGCGGCTGCGCTCGGGAGACTTGGATTTGGATTTTGATTTGGATTTCGAGTGTGCCCTTGACTTGGAGCGGCTGCTGCGACGGCTACGGCTACGAGAGCTGCGGCGGCTCCTGGATAAAGATAAAATACGTTTTTTCTTTTAAATTTCTGACTCCCTCTATCGCGATTAAATGAAATCCCGACGATTCATTATTTTTTCATTGTCCGCAACTCGATTCTGGTAATCAATTTTTTACTGAATTTGTATACGCGAATATGAAACCAACAGCACATCCTCTTCAAAAATGCATTGGGTGTTGTATAGGATTGGGTGTATTTTTTCAAATAGCAAGATATTGTGGGCGTTTAGGAGAGCGAGAATGGAGGAAAGAATTTTTCCAATGCAATAAAATACTGTATTTACTTTATGGTGTTGCTTTGTTCCACTAGTTCAAGCGCTTCTGCATAGTATCAGCAAGAACGAGAGGTAAAAAATAAAAAAAAAACGCAGGAGAAAACAATGAAACATGAATAAAAGTAGCGATGGCTAATATTCTCATGAGCAATAAAAGCATGTTTATTTGGCTCGTGAGTTGTCCATTTCGATGGACGCTTGAGTCATTGATAAAATTACCTTGAACGGGAACGTGAACGACGACGAGAGCGTGATCGTGATCGTGATCGTGATCTTGAGCTGGATGAACGAGAACGGCGTCCTCCTCTCCTCTTGTCTTCCACCAAACGAATTCGTCGCCCATTCAATTCAGTATCGTCCAGTTTGTCAATGGCATTTTTCAAGTCCGAATATGTTGCAAACTCTACAACTCTATAAGTTATGCGGATAGAATAAGGTTCCAATTAGTATAAGTTACCATTATTCATTAGTTGCAATTTCATTTTGATATATATTTTCGGAAACTTACCCTTCATTTCTGCGTTGTTTGTGGGCATCAGCGTACGTCACTTCACCGGCTTGTCTCATGTAATCCTTCAAATCCTGAGCATTACGTGAACAAAAAAAAATATATATATTAGCATCCCACAAATGCAACAATGGTCATCATAGTGTTTTTAATCCTATCGTGTTTTTTTTGCTATGAATTTCAATCTATAAACTTTTGGGAGAGGAATATTAGAATGAGTATTGTGCACTCTTATATCCTTCCTTCACTATATAAATCAATTTTTGTGTCTCACTCGACAATCCTATTAATTAATATATAAAAATGTGTTGTTTGCAGATTTGATTTATCCGAAAACAAGAATGTAAAATCGAGACAAATATATATATAGATAAATGCTGTTTTGACTGTGCTCGAATTTAGTACCTGCTATCCAATTCAACCTTTCTTTGAATGCAGAAAATTAAAGTTTAATCTTCACTCGATAGCCAAAACTTATTCAGTCTGCTGAAACTTAATCTTAGTTTGTTACGTTTATAATCTCTATTATTATGAAGATGCAAATATCCTCAGATACTCTTAATGATAACTATTATTTTCATGCCGCCTATAGTGTATTATTGGATTATAATGGCGTGATAAAATCACTAAAAAACCCGGAAGTAAAATTGTGTGAAATAGTTGAAACAAATAACTTGCAAGAACGCACACACATTCGTCCATAGGTTCGTTATTCGCCTCCAAAAATTCTAGTGGTGAAATTCTATCAGCCAACTCTCACTGTGTTTCTCAAACATTGACATTATTATTTGAGATTTTTCTCAATTGTGGAAAAAAATCAACAAAACTCAATTCCATTCGTCATTGATTGATGAATTGTCACTTTGACTATCATATTGCTTTTTATCGTCCAATTGAGAGTGAATGTGCGAATATATTTGCGATTGGCGTATGTGGGAACCAGGTACGGCTTACAATTTCAGAATCAGTCTCACTATTGACGGCGATTAGAGTGCTGTCGGTAGTATAAATGTATATCAAATCCGATTTTTTTTTCTTTCAATTTTATCCTCATACTCTATTTTTGCCTTGAGAGAAGTTTCCCGTTCTTTTGCATGCCAGCGTTGTTTGCCAAATTATTTGGCGAATGTAGAGAACTTTGTAGTAGAAATAGACGATCCTTTGAACCACATCTCTTGTCAAATTTTTCTTGCATAATCCTTCATTGAATTCCAACGATTCCCATATCAATCCTACTAATGTCAATTTAATATTTATTAATTTTTGATTTCCAAATATTAATATGGATTTTTGCATTAAGAAAAGTTGATTTGAAGATTGTAAGTGGAAACTCCATGAGCAATGAACAGAATTACTTCGGATGACGAATAGAAAAACAAATTGTGACAATTCCTTTTTTTTCTAATTTCGAGCACAATACTTATAGATAAAATAAGTGTTTTTGTTTATTCATGTCTGTTCCCAAACCGCTGTATCATGTCGAATCGTTTTCATATATTCCATCACATGCGTGTGCATCCAAATAATAGTCTTGAGCACGCAATCTCGTGATGGGTTATCTTGACTATCAATTTGTGCACAAGATAAATAGATAGTAGATATGATGGATGGAAGTATGGTGATTAGAGATAGAATTAATTCCAATATACATACATATATGCACATTGGAACACATACATATGCATGAATATAAATTAAGTATCAGTATATGCATAATATATGTAAAAAAAGTACTTATTTTTTAATATTATTATAATTATTTATATTTATTATTTTTTTTTTTTTTTCAATAAGCCTATATCTAATAGAGAACACTCGGTTAAGGTGACGCATTTACCTTGGGCCCAGGCACCACCTTGCTTACGGACAGAGAGAATAGGCCAGTACACACACAACGGCGCTTCGGTTGGGTCGGATCGGATCAGTGTAGGCGTCTCGCGCGGATGGTTTGACAATCGTCAGGCCCGTGTGTTTGCCCTCTCATTGGGTGGCCCGCTGCCTGACTTAATAGAGACGATGATACAACCCGGGTGGCAGAAGTAGTCGTTGGTAGTAGAATTATAATGGTGATAATGTATTTTTCTCTTTTTGTTTTTCAAATGATTTTGTTCAACTCATGATGATAGCAAATGATTGAAATGAGTGAATAATAATGAGAATAAACTTCATGATCGTGGTATAAGTTGAGGCATGAATTATGAATTTGATCGAAGAGAAAATGTGGCTATGGACGATCGTCATCGGTTACATTTAGTTGATGAGATTTTGCTCGGCTTTTTTCTTACGAATCTCTTTTTTCTGTTTCTTTTTCTTTCTGTACGTTCCGTGAGGAGAATAAGGACCCCGATATAACCACCATTGGCACCACCATCGACATGTGACCACACACACCAGGTAAAAAAGCGCCCATTTAAATCACTGCATAGTGGTTGGTTGATGAGAGAGGGTAGACAACAGGGTTGTGGTGACCACCTCTGGGTAGATAAACCTGCGTTGTGACCCAGAACAGAAGGGAGATTTTTTGCGTGCCCTTGATACTTTCGCTCGCTCGCTCGCTCGCTCGCTTCCTTCTCTCTCGCCCTCTCTCTTACTTCCCTCGCTTTTCTGTCATTCGCCCGGCCCTCACATCGACCAATGAAGTGAGAGAAGTTTTTTTGAACACCCCGTGAGACAACATTCGTGTGTTCATGTGTGTGTGTTAATACCAAGATTGTGCGGCACCAAACTGAACCAGAACCAAAGGCACCGGGCACACCCCCGGCCTCGACATCGCTTTTTCATCATGATCGCACATCATCTCGTGTTATTGTGAGGCCCTATCGGACTCGCCCCTCCTCAGCGAAGAGGACTTGGCTCTTCGGAAAGAACATTAGATTTTGTTTGTTTATTGTTTGTTTGATATACCTGTTTTCTTAGTTTTTCTTATACATATACATCTCAAACTGTTTGCCGTAACGTAAATGAAAATGTAAAGAAAATGCGAATATATATATATATATAGTTCTTATAATTTCTCTACGTGGCAAGAAAATTGAAATGAAAATATAAATTTTCTATTGATGAATGAACAGCGGAAAAAGTAGTAGATGATAAACTTACAAATCAAATGACTTCGCGTACGCGATGAAAATTAGAAATTTGTGAGACATGACAAAAAAATATTCACGCCATACATGCAATGTAAATTGATCAAGTAAGTTATGGATTTTTTTTTTGCTTCATTCAAATTGCGTTCGAGAAATTTCTTCATAGCTTTGATTATTGCTTTCATCCTTTCCGTCTTCACACTGGGTGTTATGGTTGAGTTTGTGTTGCGCCCTGGTATTTCCCACATAATCTGTATCCAATGCCCAACATCGTTCGGATTGTCCATTGCTAATCATATCGCATTAAGTTCGCTTGCGTTTGATTGACCACATCTTAGTATTTCCCAATAATTTTTCCATGCATCCTGAATTTCAATCTCTGTGTTCACTAGTGAAAGAGACTACTTTGCCTCTACCCCTTTTTTTTTCAATATATGTATGAGATTATTTCAGTTATTTTCATTCTTCAGATAACCTCGAATTGATTTTCCTAATTTCTCCTTTTGATGAATGCGTGAGATTTTTTTCTATTTTCCCACGACCTTACTTGATCAAAATGTACATCGGTTCAATATTACACACGGGTGTTGCTCAATCATGACTCGAGATAACTTTGGAGACAAAAAAAAATGAAACATCGAAAAAATTTGAATGTGAAAACTAGAGTCACGTGTAATCATTAGAAAATAAAGAATATTATTTTTTTCCTGAACTTAATGAGTAGCAATTCCGTGCGCTAGATAATCTATATCCAATTCCAATAATAAGAATTGTCATGTTTGTAGGCGGAACAGGGAACATTAATTTTAATTAAATTTTTTATACTTTAGAAGGTGAATTATACATAAACGAAAAGTCGCAGACGTTGTTTGGTATTTACCTGCCAGCTGACACGGCTCGAGAGATTCTCCACTGTTAGGCGATATTCGGTGCGAGTTGGTGGGCCATATCTGCAAAAAAAATCAGAACAAATGAAAATGTCGTCAACTTGAAAATTTGGTTAAATGAAAAATTGATTCTAAATATGAATTGATTGAAAGTACTTTTTTTTTTTTGAATCGTGAAACAAGAAGAACAGTATGAATTTGAGAAAAGTGAGAAAGGCATGTAAAATATCAGAGAATCAAGAAAAATAATTATTGGAGAAAGAAGTTCAATAATGTTTTGTTTTTCAAATGTTAATTTTGATTGTTATATACCTGGGCAATGATTGCTTGTAGCTAGATGCAGTCCTCGTGTTTCTGTTCACACTATCTCTGCAAAAATGGATGTCATGTGAACAGAAATAACGAAATTTGATGGTTAAAAAAAAACCGCCGGCAAATAACTACAGATCTGCATTCATTGCTCAGGCACACAAATTGAATTAGATGACAAAAAAAAAAAAAAAAAATAAACAAATATCAATCATGATTCTATCATTATCTCAATCAAATCAAATCTAGTCTCAATTTTAAAAAAAAATAAAAGTTTGTTTCTTTACAATTTGTTATCGTACCTGTCGTGCCGCACATCATCTCGGCTGTAACAAACATAACCATACACATACTATTAATGTCTACTTGCGTCATCGCAAAATAGAGAAAATACTCATGGAAACCAATCTGAAGAATTGACTTTAACTTCAAAATTGAAAGAAAACAACTGGAAGTTACTTCTAATTCATTTCACTGCCGGGAAATGATGAAAAAGAATATTGTATCAAAATGGGAAATGAGCTGATAGCTCGTACACAAACTCTGGACGAGAGTTCAACTCTATTTTGTCTTTTTGTCATAAGAACAAAAACAGACATCGGCGATGGGCGAATGCCTGGGATGGGAGTATCGAAAATAAAAAAAAACTCTGAGGGAACTACACATACGTATCCATTAGCAATCATGAGATCTATAATTATTGCCGTTTATATTGCGTATTATCAATCCTGTCGCTCATGTAGAAAAGCGAACGGGATGTATGATTAAATATTTCCAACTTTTTTTTTATTTTTTGGTAATAATTTTTAAGTATGTAGTAAATAAAAAAAAAAAAGGATAGCGTGTCTTACGCAGATCGCCTCGAGTCCCCATAACCACCACGGGAGTCACCATAGCGCCACTGGTCACTACCCCTAGGTGTCCCCCGGGCCCTCTCTACAGTAATTCTGTAACAAGACACATTGGATATGCTTACTTGTCTCTCCAGGAGCGTGAGCGTCCGTAGCCACGGTCGCCTCGCCTCCCTGAAACACCCCGTGCTATCTCCACCGCCACTCTGAAACACACCCAACAAAACCCCGCCTAAGTCCTCGACTAATTCTTACTCTAATTGCTGTCTCATCCCATACTCCATTTATCTCCAATAAAAAATCTCCTTTATTTCCCCGTTCATCATCCCGTCATCAGTCACCAAATCACAATTCATCATGTTTTTTTTTCTTTTACCCATGTCCTAATCGACCCCAAAGATACTTTCGTCACCTATATTTTCACCTAACTTCATTTCCAAATCAATGTTAATGTGTTCAAACAATCAATTCTTTTTATGTCTCTTGATTTTACAATTCATTCGAAACGAAGAAAGAAACAAAAAAATAAATAAATGAATAAACGAAAACCACCAAAAACAAATAATAAATAGAAAAAAAAGAAAAAAAAAAAAAAAAAAAAAAAAAAAAAAAAAAAAAAAAAAAAAAAAAAAAAAAAAAAAAAAAAAAAAAAAAAAAAAAAAAAGAGGTGACAAGTGACGCAATGCACATCTACATTCGGGGAGTTGATGGTAGTTGTTCAAAATGGCGGTAAAGTTTATATGGATGTCAAAAGATATATACTGGCATAATAACAATTATATAGTAAATATATATACAGATATACGCAATTACAAATAGTAAATTCGAGCACGTTTAAAATTGATTGAGGCCATGCCTATTGGTTAGATATATAATACTTATTCAAAAAAATATGAATGAATTAATAAATATGGATTTTATTTATTCAATATATTTTTAGTGCATCACTACGATCATTTTTATTCGTTCAAATTCAATTTACCTCTCCCCAAGTAGTTCTTTGCCATTGAGCTCGTACACCGCATCATCAGCATCTCTGTAGTCATCGAATTCCTATATTGGAGAAACAGAAAAATATAAATTAATTAAATAGTTTTCAATGTCCAAATAATAACTTCCAAAATATATGCTGTGTAATTTTCTTATCTATTATTAATGTGACATGCATTGTCAAATGGAGTATCTTTCAAAACGATCGTTTTGTTCATTTCATTCATGTCTTTTTCTCATTTTCACAGTTAAATATTTAGTTATGAGACAGTATGCAGAATCTTACCCGATTAATTTGCACAAATCAACTTTAGAATTTGAGATCGTATCATTGATTCAGTTTTCTTTTCTTTCTTTCTTTTGTGTTTTTTTTTTTTTTTTTTTTTTTTTTTTTTTTTTTTTTTTTTTTTTTTTTTTTTTTTTTTTTTTTTTTTTTTTTTTTTTTTTTTTTTTTTTTACGGAAACGACCGTATCCTCTGAAAAATCTCTCAAGGTCTCTTTCCCTGGTGCCGTATGGAAGCCCACCGACATAGACCCTTGTCCCTACCATACTGTAAAAAAACAATTGAACATTAGACTTACCACAAAGGCAAATCCATTCTTCATAGCGACCTCCTTGATTCTACCATATTTCCGGAAGAACTTCTCGAGGTCGCGCTCTCGCACCCGGTTTGTTAATCCACCAACGAATACTCGGGTGCTCATTCTTAAAGGAAAATATAAAAAACACCTTACATAACAGGCCAGGTTAACCTGCCATTTATTCATTCATAATAATGCAAAATAAAAAATTTTTCGTTTTTACGTTTGATTTTATCATACTTTAATTTTAAGTTTCTCGAGTTTGATTATTTAATTAACTTTAAGTAATTATTGTTAATGACTTTATGCAGAGTGCGATATTGAATATGGTGACTAGTGTTTCATTTTTTAGTTGATTATGTTACTACTATGGTTAAACCTTCCAACAGAAACCCACAGGCTTTCTATTCTGAATCATCACTTCAATTTTAGTATCTTTGGCATTTATGTTTTATTTCTGTTCATTTTTATATCTTTGTTGTAGCAATTGTGTTCTGTAAATGACATAAAGCAATAAAAATATCATAATCTAATATAATTATTGAGCATTGTTATGAGTGAACATGTTCATGCCTGTAAGCATCGGACGGAATGGCCTCGAACCATAACAGTTCTTTGAGAATTACCTATTAATATTAGTTTACACGTCGCCTATAAGACCAATATTCACGCCAAGGTAACTTCGGTAGTTTTATGATACTTATGTATTTTGACACGCAGAGTAAAAGGACGTTAATTATTCTGTTGGATCGAATGTGAAAACTTTTTGTCAAATGATGTAATTTTTCAGACTGAAATCATAATCAAATGTCTGGTAAAAATACTTCCACGTAACAAATAATTGTTATTTTATAAATTTTCATAATAACTCAAAATAACCCTTGAAAATGACACGGATCGTACCATTATTAAAAGCACTATGATGAAAACTATGGCCCGTAATATATAGTATATTACATACCTAGGCCAGTAAAATGAGAAATGTCTCAGACCACATGTAATTGTCGATCGAGGCGGAGCCGAGGTTGACTAACATGTGATCTGAGGCTTTATTTTTTACTGGAGAAGGTGTATATACTATTTTTCTGCTCGACGACGCCGGAGGGCAGAAAAATTATTTGAATTTATATCTTTTGTTTATTTCTCGTCCATACTGAGTCGCAATTCAAGTTATGCTGAAATATACGATATTCATATTGTTTATAAAAAAACTTTTATAGCTTGAAAAAATGACCTAGATATTATACATATTTGACGCCATCAGTCCAAACTGTTGGTAACTGATTCTTTGTCATAAAATATTTTATCAGATAGTAAATTACTCCAGCCCTAAGTGTATTTCATGTTGGAGAATTGGCAGTAATGGATTCTGAGCATTCTAAAATTATTCAGGCCGGCAGATGGTAGTAGTGATGCAGATCGTGGTCCAAATTCTCATAATGCATGTCAAAATACTTCAAAACTATTTGAGTTATCAAAAAATTCTCAAAGTAACTAAAGGCCTTCTGAGAAACGCGCAGACTTTATTTGTCTAACAATCATTTTCTGCTATCAAGTGGAAATGGAATTTCGAAGGGAAAAATGTTGAATTCAAAAGTTTCCCGAAATAAATTGATTGGTGTAAATTAAAAAAGCCCAGAGTTAGGTTCTATCTAATATAAATATACAGTGGCTGAAAATTTGGTGCGTTTTAGTTATTCTGTTTCTGCAAATTAATTTTTGATAAAAATGTAGTTTTATTAATCATGATTCCATTTCACCTTGATAATCTACAAGTAGTTTATATTGCTCGACGCTTTTAATACAAAGTAACAAAATTAGATGAAGCTTTTTTTTCTACTTCTCCATCGAACAAAACGTCGGAGTTCTTTTCAATACAGAACGGAATGTACTCGAGATATCGGTATCGATTAATTAGAATTTTTAACCTCACGAAGCGATGCGATAATGTCTTACATGTAATGTATATATATAAATGAGTATGCGTATGTCTGTGTGCGCGCGTATGAATAAATGTATACGTTCAATATGGCGGAAATGGAATGTACGCATAATCTGCCGGACGAAGGAACATTATTTCTTCCACATTATCATAATCAATACTGATAATGCTCCAACATGAACTCTGGTAGAATTTTTTAGCGGCTGAAAATTTCCTTTTTCCGCCTCAAACCAAGAGTTATTTCATCATCTACCAATTTTATAGACTCTTAATAATCCAAAAATAATGTAAATAAGTGAATTGATATATTGCAATATGAAAATATACTTTGAAAAATGAGGTGATACAGGAAGATTTTAGAAGCGTCTGCGAATATCATGAAAGTCGCCGAAAGTTAAGACAGTATGTGAGAATGATTTTGTTGGCAAGGAATAACGCGTCCTCTTATTATGTCCCGGGTTTTATTATATCTAACGAACATAAATTAATAGATGTATACAATTCGTTATAGATTGAATGGAATTCGAAATGCTGACATTATTCTTACCTGAATGATTTTATATTCGTCTTTTTTTTATTCACGTCAACCTGGTTACCTGGTTATTAACCTAGTTTTAAAATAATACTATTTTATTTTCACTGAATAAAGAGCGGTTCACACTCGCGTCCGTAATGGATTACGTACACAGGGATAAGGCAAGATGGCTCGGCTTATACACGATACATACAAAACGGGGTCGACATATGTAATTGCGTGGCGTCTAGACTCGAACCTAAAAGTGTCGCCCTCTACATCATCAATAATTTTTCCCGAACAACTATCAAGTCAAATCAATTACTGAAAAGTATCAAATGCATGGGTATGATATTCACTTTATATAGACTTTTTTACGATTCAGCATTAATATATCATGAATAATTAATTGATCATTGCGTGAATAGGTGGAAGTGAGAAATTGACCATTTCATTGATCCACAATATTTTATGAATGTCGGGGATTTGCTCTAGAGAGTATATGTATGGTACCTTCATAGCAGTGAATCATTGAATGATCAAATAATATTTGTCAACGTATGTGAAAAAGTCATTTCATTTAGAATTATAAAAGGTTTAATTGTGGCGCAAATGTGGAAGTGAGTCTGGGTTCGAGATTAATATCCGTTCAACATTGAAATACTATGTGAAAAATCGTGCAGATGGCATTCTGTTCACTACGCGGGAGCTTATGAATATGTAGATGTATGGAATCATATTATCGATCAATTCTGGAAAAACAATAGAAAATAACAAGTGGTTCTCACATAATATTTATATTAATTCATACAATGCAATGATTCTTCTCATTACACAAAATGAATGAATATAATTGATTCATCCAATATAAACATCTGAAACCATCAATTCACCAATGAACGTAGACAGATGGCAGGCTAGTTTATACGCGCCAAATTTCAAACATTCGTCGTGATGTGAATTTCCTTGAAAGATGACTTATTTTTATGGTTAATACTGTTTTTTTCTACAGAATATACACTGAAAATGAATTTTTTCCCTATATTTAATGTTGCCATAGTAGAAATATTATGTTTCGACAATCACGAGGGATTTGTTAGTTCATTAAATATATATCTGTTAATTCTCGAGACTCTTAATAAATTCATTTCAATCACCATTCTCATTTCATAAAGAAGAGAAATTTCAGTGTTTTTACTAAAATAATAAATTTCATGCGATTGAAATAAAGATGTCATCAAATACAAATTATGAGTGAGCGTCATCTAATGTACTCACATACATATATGACGAGAAAAAACCGGTGTTTTCGGCGCCATCTACTGAAAACGAAAATGGTGGACAACAATATGCCCTATCCCTGCCCTGATTTCATGGCACGCCAAAAGCTTGCATTCTCTAAGCCCATGTTTGCTATGTATTTTCCGTCAGCCGTTGTACCAAATAACAGCGTGCGTATTGAAAATAATTTAGTCACTAGTGAGTCTACATTTCATGTGAAATAAGTGAGTCCGATTTCTAACGAAAAAAAAAAAAAAAAAAAAAAAAAAAAAATACAATTATAATCGCATTCTCATGAAATTCGTCATGTCATTTTCCTTATGTAATAATTTTTATTGCGTATCATTTCACACGACGATTTCAAATATTTTTTTATAATTGTTCACGGTTGTTCTATGTATATATTTGTCATGATCTCTGCAGACTTGAAACTTCACTTCGCACGCTCGCTACGCTTCATTTCCTGTCAACATTCCTTGTTTTATTGAACATTCATGACAGATTTTAATTTTTATTCTAAAAATTACAAATTATTTTCCTACGCATTTGATTGGATTGTTCTATTTTTTAGGTCATGCGGATTAATATATCTGGTGTTGATTAAATTGGTGAATCCAGTTGTGCCCTTGGTGTCATGACTGAACAGAATTGTGCAATGGGGTTGGAAGCCCAAATGGCGGTACCTTTGCATCTTCAAAGATTGGAGAGAACGTTGAATATTCAGCCATTCCTGTCGCAAATGAATAACCTTTTTCAAAATCAAGTTAGGTAAATATTTTTTATGTACAATACGGTTGTTAGATAGCATTTGATTGCACGAAAATGATACTTTTTCTCTTACTCTTTTCACAGTGATGATGATAGATCTGTATCTTCAGAATCGTCACATGAGTCAAATAGTTATGCAAATAGCGTTTTAAATCATAAAGAAGGTATATTAATTGCAATTTTTTTCGTCAAGTATGATTAACTATGTCTCTTGAATGTCATTTTACGGTCAATATTTTTTAGAGGAAAGAATCAATAAACTGCGCTTGTATAACGTGTCCAATATTGATGATGAAAGACGATGGTTACAGGATATTTTACTCAGTGATTCGTCTGATGATGATGGCACACCATCAAACTCAGACACTGAAGGAACAGTTACGGAAGAAGATTTTCAGGACATGCTGAAATTTCATATATTACGAAAAAAATATCAGGGAAGATTTTATCAAAAGCCTGAAAATATTCAATATCAGTATTATGGCGCAGGTTTATTGTCGAGCTGTGATAGATTTTCTGAACATCAAAAGCTCATTGTTGGTAATAGAAAACGGCGTGAGAAGAAATCGGAGAAAAAGATAATCAGATTAAAAAAAGAAAAATTCGTTCGTTATAAATCACAAGATGCGTGTAATGAACACGATTATCCCGAAGAAGATTGGGACAAAACTATGCCAAAAGAGGAAGAATTGGATGCAGCTGAATTGGAAGTAATAATGAGACATCAGCCACGTCAACGTGGTCGTAAGAAGCATAATAATAAAAGCCCGGAAATGATGGCAATTAGGAGACGTAAAATTTGGATAATGATGTCCAAAAAAGAATTGGGTAAGGTGCAAAGAGCAAAAATTAATAACCATAAAGAAATGTTGATAAGTTGTAAAAAAGTAGCACAACATTGTATGAAATATTGGCGACAAAAGGCAATGCAATCACAGAAAAATATGAAAGAGACAATATGGCGGGCAAAACGTTTAACCCGTGAGATGCAATCATACTGGAAACGTTATGATCGGGTTGAGAGAGAGACTCGTAAGAGATTGGAGAAGGAGGCGGAGGAACAGCGTAAGATGGATGTTGAATTGATTGAAGCAAAGCGTCAACAACGTAAACTAAATTTTTTAATCACACAAACAGAATTATATGCACATTTTATGTCGCGAAAATTAGGTAAGGCATCGCCTGAAGAACAGTTACGTATATTAAATCAATTGGATGAAGAGAAAAATCCTAGATTGGTTGGCATTGATGATTATGATTGTGAAGTAATGAAACAAAAAGCTAAAAGGAATGCCACTGAGGCCTTCGATCATGAAAGAGCCCGTACGATGCAATTCGATGCCGCTGCTGCATCCCAAGAACTTCGTCTGAGTGATACACCAGAAAATCTCGAGCATCCTCAGCCTTCGATATTCAAGGGAAGCTTGAAAGGTTATCAGCTTAAAGGTATGAATTGGCTGGCTAATCTTTATGATCAAGGCATCAGTGGTATTCTCGCTGATGAAATGGGTCTTGGTAAAACTGTTCAATCAATCGCATTTTTATGCCATGTTGCGGAACGTTACTCTGTATGGGGTCCGTTTTTGATTATATCGCCGGCTTCAACATTACACAATTGGCAACAAGAAATGGCGAGATTCGTTCCGCTATTCAAAGTAGTGCCATACTGGGGGAATCCACAAGAGCGTAAAATTTTACGTCAATTTTGGGATACTAAGGATTTACACACTAAGGAAGCATCTTTTCACGTTGTGATAACTAGTTATCAACTTGTCATTACTGATTATAAATATTTTAATCGGATTAAGTGGCAATATATGATTTTGGATGAAGCACAGGCGATCAAAAGTACCAGTAGCATGAGATGGAAACTTCTACTTGGATTTAGTTGTCGCAATCGTTTATTATTGAGCGGTACACCAATACAAAATAGTATGGCGGAATTATGGGCGTTATTACATTTCATTATGCCGACATTGTTTGATTCACATGACGAATTCAATGAATGGTTTTCGAAAGATATCGAGAGTCATGTTGAAAATAAAACAGGTATTGATGAAAAACATTTGTCACGATTACATATGATACTCAAACCATTTATGTTACGGCGAATTAAGAAAGACGTTGAGAATGAATTGTCTGATAAAATTGAAATAATGGTTTATTGTCCATTAACAACAAGGCAGAAAATGCTCTATTCAGCATTAAAACAAAAAATACGAATTGAAGATTTGTTACATTATACTGTGGGTGGCGGGGGTGATACTGGGACTAATGATAAAAATTTTACATCCAATTTAATGAATCTAGTCATGCAATTCCGTAAGGTGTGCAATCATCCAGAATTATTCGAGAGACGTGATGCGAAGTCGCCATTATTTTTTCGTATTGAGGCCTATCAAATGCCATTATTGATTTATAATGAGGGCTTATTACATACAAGTGTACCGTCCGCTGATCATTTGCTCACAAATAAATTATCAATATTCACTACGGAATACATTCATCGTTCTATATCAGATCGTAATAATGAGTTGGACAAATGCTTTTCATTTTTACGATTAATTAATATATCGCCCATTGAACTAAATCAAATTTTCGTGGGTGGAATTTTATATAAATTGTGTCACGCCACAATGATGGAGAGACGTTTGCGAAAGATGAGATACTGGGAAGATTGGTGGGTGGATAATGCCGAAATGCCAAAGAATTCATTGTTATTGATGTCAAAAATCAAATGGATGTTCATTGATAACCCTGATTTAATATTTACACGAAAAATTTTGGACGGGGATATATTTTATGCTCATATCGATCACACAATTAATGCAATGCCAGAGACAATGGCACACAGAATATTACGTAGCAGTAAATCAATGACGAATGAAGTTGTTAAGTTTGTGCGAACCCATGTGGCGATCAATTCTGAGTTGGACGAAGAGTCAAAAGTAGCATTACTACCAGAGCATCCGCATCATCCTCATGAACCAATTGTCCGATGTTGTCAACCAACGACAATACCATCATTCCTATGTGACAATAATCCAAAAGTCCAAGCATGTATGAGGAAAATGTATGTTAGCAGTGCGGCTGCCGCATGCGCGTGGCGCCGTCATGAGACATGTGGCGGTATATTTGGCCAGAAAGTTCTTTGGATAGGATGTGAACAAGCGTTATTGTCAACACCTGAATATGAACCATCAGTAGGTGTTGAACAATTAAATGCTGCAACAATGTTTTCGCATGAACCACTTGGTGGTTTGTCTGCTTGTACGCCAATAAATGGCTGGTCGGACATCATCGTTCCAGGTGGGTTAATAGTACCAACAATTCTATTCCTATCTAGGATGACTTCATGTTGGTAATAATTTTATTTTCCCTCCTATTTTTTTTTTTTTTTTTTTTTTTTATTTCATTCAATGGTGATGAAATTCTGTAGATAAGCAAACATTAGTCACGGATGCGGGTAAGCTGTCAGTGCTAGATAGTCTTTTACGTCGACTAAAAGAGCAAGGTCATCGTGTACTTATATATTCACAGATGACGAAAATGATAGATTTGCTTGAGGTAAATTATGATGAAGCAAACAGAATAGATTTTATAAAAAAAAAAAAAAAAAGATGGCAAGTGTAATGGTGTTCGTAGATTTTAACTTATTTATTCTTATCATTTTAGGAATACATGTATCATCGGAAGCATACATTTATGCGTCTTGATGGTTCATCAAAAATTTCTGACCGTCGTGATATGGTGGCGGATTTTCAAAAGAGGTGAATACAGGAATTTCTATTATCATTGTTTCATTTACAGATAATCCAACCTGTGAGTGTCATTTTCTCATAATTCTTCTCATTTTTCGTCGTTATTCCGTATATATGATGCAAATGAGCTCTCAGATTTCAACAAGTTGTCGATGCATATTATTAGTTTCCTGTATAATTACTGCCCATGATAATAGCATTCAATTTTGTGGTGAAACGGTTCGGATATCGATCAGCGGTCTCGTGTTTCGCCTCACCGTTTTATATATTGTATTGCGTGTGTTTGTTGTTGAAGGCTCTCGGGGCTCGTTTAACATGACGTTCGACGATTCGGCCGAGCGCAACTGATGCACAAACTGATTGGCGAATCGAACTCCCGCGCACCTGTGTTAACTTTTTGGAATTGGAGCTGAAGAAAATGAATATATATATATATATATGAAAGAATGAGCACATTCATACTTGTGGTAGACAATCCTACCAGATTATATAATATACCAAATTTCCGAGTACAATCAAATCTTTTGAGGAAGAAACAGTGGAAGAAGTGAGAGAGAAAAAGGATGAGGATATTTAATTCTCCGCCGAATTATAACATGGACGCAAACAAAACATTTTTCCCCCATTCGTCATTTGGAGAACCTCCAAGTGCATAGTTAAGACTAGCCGAATTAATTTACATACAAATGTATATGCCCGTAACGGAGTTCGTTGTCGCATATCAACTGAATCTGTACCAGTATGGTGTATTCATGTTACAGGGCGGACATATTTGTTTTTCTTTTGAGTACGAGAGCCGGCGGTCTAGGAATCAACTTGACTGCTGCCGACACGGTTAGTATTTTCAATTACTCTTCATTATATTCGATAATTCACTACTCTCTTGATGATAAATTCGAATAATTTGGAAAAAAAAAGATAAAACAAACAAGTATGTGGATATGTTTACATGAAGAAACGAAAATAGAGATGATGCAGAAAAAAAAAACAGAAAGAACATTGAGGACTTCTATTCGAAGCTCATAGTTATAAACGATGTTTTGTATACGAAAAGCTTGATGATTTATAAATCGTTCACTATTACTGCGGGGATGCTGAGAACAATCCAACCGAAACCGTTTCGATTCATTCATTCAATCTTCTCATTCCAAATCATTTTTTTCCTCTTCATTCTCTTTGGGACAAACATTGCTAAGTCACGGGATTACAGTTATCGTATTTCAATATTGTCGATTCAACAAATCACATTAATTTTTTACGTTAATCACGACCTGACACATATAACAATAATTCGATCAATTCCTGAAGAAAAAAATGAAACATGTATTAAGCACGAGTCGAATTGTCCGGGTCTTCTCTATACTCAGAGAATAGTATGGAAATAATTTTTTCTCATTGTATGCATCATCCATATAGGTCATATTTTATGACAGCGATTGGAATCCTACCGTGGATCAACAAGCTATGGACCGTGCACACAGATTGGGCCAGACGAAACAAGTCACGGTTTATCGACTAATTTGCAAGGGCACAATTGAAGAAAGAATTCTACAGCGCGCACGAGAAAAGAGCGAGGTACAGAGTTAGATAGTTTAATTTATTTGATTATAAAATGTTAATTTCCTATAGTAGAGTTGCTTTTGTAGATTCAACGGATGGTTATTAGTGGTGGAAACTTTAAACCCGACACTCTGAAGCCAAAGGAAGTAGTTTCGTTACTTCTAGACGACGAAGAAATTGAGGCAAAATGTAAGTATTCGAATCATAAGAGAAAAACACTTATTAATACTTTTTCCGTGATACGTGATTCATTTTGTTTGCAAACTGGATTGCGCTCATAAGACATATGATAATACAATAATGACCAGTTTCAATAAGAACGATATGGCCCGTGCTCGTATATTACAGACAGCCAACGAAGCGAAGAGAGAAAGCAGCTTGTAGAGTCAGAGACTCGACTTCAGTCGAGTCCACACCACAAGGAGAAGGACCGGAAAAGGAAGCTAACCGCGCTTCCGGTAAAGGTAAAACTTCGCGCTGTCTCGTGCAATCGCTTTAAGCGACCGTGCACACCCTTTTCCACTCATATATTCTATCTCACTATATCCAATCGCTTTGTAATATATCAACAATATGTTTCAATTTCGGTGATTTCGACTTTTAAATATTTTTCAATGCATCATTAAATTTATTTAGGGCCCGAAAAAATTCTGTTTGGATGAACCATTAAGAGAGAAATTAGCTGATGTCACTTTGTTAGCATCAAGCAATAGTCAAGAACAAACTTGTGTTATTAATGATCAACAGTCATTAATCGACAATGATGACAAAACTCCAAGTAGTCCTGCTAAATCAGAGGTAAATTTGATTGAAATTAATGAATGAGATATTAAGACAATTGCAAAATTAATAGCTATTGATCTCGATAATTTTCATCAGGATGAAACCAGTAACGAAGGTTTGGTAGTGGACGTTGATGGCCCAGTTCCAATCACAAATCCGAATTCACGTCCACTAAATTCAAACCCAGGTTTTGGTGAGCCACCGAAAGTTGCCCGATTGGGACATCATTTTAGCTTTGGTGTTGGGGCGGGAATGAGAATACGTCCGTCAGTTCGAGGAACTAGTAAACGTGGCAGACCACGCGGTTCACGTCGTGGTGGTCTAATTGGCGGTAAAGGTCGTGGACTTTTGCTGCAACCTCCGTCAGCCACTGCAGCAACGACAGCAACGCCAATAATTACTAGTGGTGGAGGTAGTAGTGGTGTTGGTGGTGGTGGAGGAGGTGGTACATCCCATTCGCCGAGTTCATCACATTCCCCATCTTCGTCATCGTCTGGCGATCAAATGGTCCAAAAAGGTGAACAATTTTGCTTTCCAAATACCAATTTTTGACAATATTTAACCCAAACTATTAGCGAAGTGATTCTGCATGTCATGTGAGTGCATAAGTACTTAATATCATAAAAGCGACATTCGCGTGGCGTGCTTAGCAGTTGATACTCCTCGCTCGTACCCAAAGTTGATATGGATCATCGCGCTCGAATGTTTCGACAGCATGGAGAAAGGAACATAAGGGGGAGAAATGAGGGAGGATTGGAAAAAAAAAAAATGGGTAACAGCCTTGTTACGTCCACGGGGATCTCTGAAAGGAGATTCGACATATCGAGGGTGCACAGCGTCCGATTATGCGGATTTACAATGTATTTCGCGAGCACGAGTGGATTTATTTGCAAACCCTTTTAGCAAATCGCCTCCACCTCATCCTGTTAGAATTGACTTGCCCTTTTTTTCTTTTATATTCGCATTTACACTTGGCACTTGGTCACATTCTCATGGGGCTCATGAGGGGGTTTTGTAACATGCCTCTCAGTACTTTTGCGTCGGTTGGAGAAAAGGGAAGAAGAATGGGAGAAAGCGTCAAATCGAAAATTCCCTCGCGAGCACACATGTGTCGATAACACACAAATGTAACGAACAGTTGTGAAGTTGAATTCTCCTGGCTCTTTCTCTATCTCTTGCCCTTCCTCTCCCACTCCACCCTTTGGATGTGTTCTTTTATCTGCGCTTGCATTTGTGGCTTCGTTTATATATTTCATTCCCCGTTTTGTTTTTTTTTCTCCTCAACCCCGAAAAATGTTCTGTGACTCACTAATCTTCTTGTATATACCTTTCACTTCCCTCGACATGCTTCCCTCTAACATTGTCGAGTGCATAAACATGGGACAGATATCAAGAAAAAAAAAGAATGATTGAATGAGGGGCGAGTGTGTGGAGTCGATTTCCACTCGTGATCATATCCCCCTTTCGGAACGGCCATGTGTAAAAGATAAATGATGATTTTTTTCGACTTGTCCTCCTGTTTGCTTTGAAGAAAAAATTAGATGAGATATTAGTATAAAATTATGCGAACTAGAATGATCGTCGATCAAAGGAAAAAAAAAAGAAATTAGTAAAAAAAAGGAGGGAGGAGAGATACGCGCGCGAGATGTGTCTTCCAAGAGTGAAAAGGAGACGCAATTTTTTTCCTTCTTTTAATTATCGTGTATACATAAGTCGCTCCACGAAAGAAGGAAATCAGACGCTTGACGTGTATATGGGAAAGACACGACGAGCAAAGAGGAGGAGGGTATATACTCCGTATATCGCGTTCAGGCGTGAGTCGATAATAGCAGGTGCGTAACGACAGTGGCAGCTGCGTTCGATGCTGCTTCTCATGAGCAGCGCTCAGGGATCGCTCATTGGATGTATATGCTCTCCCAATATCGATCTCTTGAATATCACAAATATATTTATGATAATTAGAATTTCGATGCCACCATTTTCATTGGTGCGTCTACAATTATGTTAATCAGTAAATTGGCCAGACCAACCCGTCCAGCCAAAAAAATTATTTTGTTTAATTCCAATCATTATTAATAATTTTTTCTCTCTTCGATTTCAAATATCCCTTTGTTTCCATTTTTAATCAATTTCAAATATGATGATTGCAATGTATGTAGTTTCACTCTGTCTAGTACGAAAAGTTTACGAGCCGGTCATCGTGGAGTATCGTTATTAGCCCAATATCCAAGAACTTCCTTTCCCTCTTTTATCCCTATCACTCATTAACGTATCTGTAAGTTTTGACTTGTACTCACGAAAAACGTTATTTCGATGATTTATGAAAGTTTTATTTATCTGAAGTTTTCATATGTGGAGCATTTAACCCAAAAATAAGAAACAAGAAAGAAGATGTAGAGTTGAAAGTTTTGTTACTGTTTTTGAGCGAATTGGTAGTTGCGTAATGAGAATTTGTCCCTGCTCTGTCTGATTCTTTTTGGGTTGTGGTCAATTTTTGCAGGCTACATAAATGCTGCGCCTGCTGATGGTGACGGACCAAGTACGGTTGGGCCCGTGGGTCCAATTGGAACAATGGGTCAAATTATATATGGACGTGGAAATGCGGGAATGCGAAGAGGACCAGGACGTCCACGATTGCGACCATCTGGACCAGGTCATCAAGGACATCGTACTGGTGGTCATCATGGAAAACGTGTGCAACGTCCATTGCCTGTGCCATTACGCTCTAATCAACTGTCAAATGTACATTCTACATCAACGACATTGAAAATTGCATCATTAAATATGAGTACTGGTGGTTCGACAGGTCAAGCAGCGTCATCGTCCTCATGTGCATCAAAGATATTTTCACCATTGCCTTCTAATGAATCGCGACCATTCGGGTTTTATACACAACAACAACAACAACAACAACAACAACAACAACAACAACAACAACAACAACAACAACAACAAATGACAAATCGCGACAACCGATCACTAAATCAAAAACAATATTGAAATTCCGTGTAATTTAAACTGTGAAAAATTGAGACTGTGAAATTATTAGTAAGTGAAAAATGAAGAAGAAAATAATAAAAAAGAGGAACGAGGAGAAAATTCATGGATGAACCGGATACTTTTGTGTTGTGTGTAAGTATTTGTGTCTGTAGTGAGGAGAGAAAGTAATATGATATATAAATGATTTGTTCAAGTGGTTCGCGATCGAGTTCGTAACTCATAATTAATTGATTAATTCTCGTCACGCGTGCGTGGACGTTGGAAAAGAAGGAGGGAAGTAAATAGAAAGTGAGTGGGGAGCAATATCCTTCTGTCTCTGTCTGTTCTTTGCTATCTCTCTCAATCTCATTATTGCAATTGTTTATCGAATCTTAGAATTGAATGTCACATTGATATGGCAACTTAATGATGGCCAGTGTTCTGAATCTTTCTCGTTTACAGGTCATTATGGCGTTTGTATAGAGTAATGTGACATTGGTGTAATACATTACAAATAACAGTTAATTCGACTTATGCATTGTAATAAGAACAACTCCAGAACATTGTATTGAAACTTTTTTTTAATAATCCAATCATGATTTGTAAAAAAGTTCCACACTCATTTCGTTCAATCCATTACCAAATACGGCCCCATCTTTCCTTGATTGCTATCACATTTTTCTATATATTACTTTGTTCCATTACTATATGTTCATAAGAGATTTACAGGATTCAAGCAATTCATCCAGTTATTTCATTAACGTTAATATTCCTACTTCGAATTATTAATGATCTTTTGTTGAGAATTTTGGATTTGAAATTGATGACTATATCAGGTTTTAATGGATTTGCAATGCAATCGAAGCGTTTCTGTTACCCCACGTGCCAATGAGGCAGCTGTCGACACACACGTTGTCGTCGTTGTCGCCCATCGCTGCCACGTCATCATATGTGTATACATAATTGGATCCTTACCTCTGTGTATTTGGGGAATTCCAGACTGGCCGTCTGGACCCAAGTCTATCTTCTACGTTCTACCCTACAACCGCGTATACTTTCAAAACCTCATGAAAATAACCACTCTATAATCATTTCACGCTGCTTGATTATGATGAACAGGACGTGGACAATATATACCATGGAAACGTCCAGAGCCTATCCCCCGCAGAGACTCATTGACAATTATCGGCAAACAGTTGGTCTTATTTCTCGACACAATGCCCATTTATGCTGGTATGCCGTTAAACAAAAAGAATATTTATCAAAATTCTTTATAAAGATGAAAATTCTAATAGGTCACTTGAACGCAATCCAACAACTTGAGTGCCACAGGAAATATAATTCATAAAATAGCTGTCTTTATGCAAATAGAATGTGGAACATTTTTACATCTTCGTATGCTGTATCAGTCGACATGTGTCTCTGGGATCTAAAAGCTACGACCTCAATTGACATTTTTGACATGTGTTAAACAAGTTGTAATAGCATCAAGTTATCCATCCACATACCAATATGGTCTATTTTGCATACAAGCAGGTATGTATATGAATTCATATATAAATCCAAAGTGCAATACAAGAAGTCAGTCTGGTCAAATGAGACGCGCACATAAGGCAGGTGCGAGACTTGAGGACAAGGACTCTTAATATGTCGAGAGGGGATTAAAAAAAATAGAGGAATGTATCACCCGGAGTTTGTAGTGCGTATACGTGGCATTGTATATTACCCACAGCAGAGGGGGATGTGTAGTGTGCACTCCTGCGAGGTTTCGAATCCATTGATATTATTATGAATAAATAAATGACTGCTCTCCGAGGTTACAAAAACGAGAAATTCGCAAAATAAATGTGTATATAAATGACATTCTCATTCTTCATCTTATTTCGATCCTGCCTTGTCATATTGACCTTATTCAAGACATATTCAACTCTCAAGGGGATCGGGTTATCATAGATGGTGTACAATGCGGGTTCTACCAATGTCATTATCGTAAGGTGGGTCACACCTGCTCGTGAACTTCTTCTCCATTGAAGTAATTGCAAATGGTGATGGAAATGAGGTGACGAAGAAAAACAAACCTAAGACACAGAAGACAAAAAATTTAGTGGCTTCTCACAATCATTGTGAATTATGTTCAATGTTAAACGTATAACGTAATTCGCGTTCACAATGACGAGCAATTCATCCATATTAATAAGATGAACATGTAGTATTACTCTGTATCAATCGATGTTCGGTCATTATTTTGATAGAGTGAGATAGATAGCTAATAAAATAGTTCATATACATTCAACAGCCATACAGGATTAAACTACGACCTACTAGAATTGCATAATTATTAATAACAAATATGTAAGTAATTAGTTTGTCCGGTATATACTTGTATGTGCCTAATGAATAAATGAAAGGTGGGGTTGATGTGTTTGTATGCTGGCGGTCGTTAAACTTTTGTTTCCATGCCAATAAACTTGAAAACTGAAGAAACGACATACGTCAAGTTGAATAAATTGAGATTGAAATAGCGCACCCAAGCATATTGAGGTATATGCATATGGAATTGCTTAACAGAAATTCTATAAATGTAAAATAGAAGAAAGACATGACGTGATGAATGATGAATACAAGTCGCGAGAGTATTTTTATTAGACATTGCATCATCAAGAATATATCGTCGCCAAGAGAGAAAAATGTCGACGTCTCGGCGTCGGGCGTCGACGCACCGAGCGTACTTCCTGCACTGACCGGAAGTCGCGAGTCAGAGGTACGGCTCCTATATGCGCGCGGCGTTACGCTTCCTTACGCGTATCTACCGTCTCGGTGGCAGTTTGCCTTCTAGAGCCAACGTTTGTGCCGCATCACCCACCCCTCGTGTCACGATTCTCGGGGCCCAATGTTTTATATATATATAGTGGTAGTAGTAGGTGGAGGTGAAAGAGGAGCGACGGGATCAGTCTCTCTGAAGTTACAAAGCGAAACTGCTTCAAGGACGGCGTAACAAGAGGGACATTTCAACACAATGTACCATACGATTTCTTCGTTTTCCTTTTCATCTTTATCAACTTTTTTCCGTTAAAAGGGAAATAAAATAGCCAGGGGAAAAATATGTCAATTTCAAAAGTTTCTGCAGATGATATAAATAAGATTGTAAGGTATACTGGGTGAATGATATTATATGCAAATGCCGAAATTTTCCTCGTCAGTGGAAATAAAAATTGGTTCTTCATCTTGCTTCTTTGCAATGCTTTCATATTGCAGTTCTGAACTTTTTATCGCTACTATTATATGATGAAATATTGGAATGAATAAACTGGGGCCATCTGTCACAAAACACCTGACGAAATGCCACCAGCGTGTGTCAATAATGCACCGAACAGTGAAAAAATTTTTTATCACTTTATCCATGTACTTCCCATCAATTCCTCAATGATTCTCGTTTATTTAACGCATATATTTTCTCCATGAAGTATTTTGATGAAGATGAAGCGCACTGGTATGTAAAAGATAATTTGAATTATTGTGGCACATTTTATATATTGGTGCCCTACCAAGACACATTGTTGGCTGTAATGACCCGGTTTACGACTCTCTCTTTCTCTCGTGTGCATACACGCTCGCCTCAATATGCATATATACAAAGAGTGCATACTTACGACAAACTCTACTCAAGTGCAGCCATCACTACTATCAATTTCTAAATACAATATAAACATTTTTGTCAGAAATAATAACAATAACAACAACAATATAATAATAATAATAATAATAATAATAATAATAATAATAATAATAATAATAATAATAATAATAATAATAATAATAATGCGAACAATTCTTTTTTATCCTAATGATTGTTATCAACTTCCTCTACATTTATCTCTTCTTCGAGAACGCCCAAAACCTATTTCACGCCCACGTAAGATATAAAAGCATATTGTGGGTTATTATTGTTATTATCATTCAATTGTTGAGTCCTGAGAATACACGCACGCATATATATTCAATATTTCCTCTTTCCTATCTATTGAGCATATGACGAGTGAGAAAGAAAACAGAAAGCTGAAAAAAAATTGTACACATATAATATTATAAGTATACAAAAAAATATGAAGGAAATGTTAGGTGAGGAAAATATAATACGGTTGAGGAGTTTTTCTCTTTCTCTGCCGTATTTTGATATATAATAAGGGAAATGAATAAGGGAGAAAAAGGATGGGTATATGGAAGACAAAGTGAATGAAGTGAGAGAGTGAGCAAGTGGCGCGTGGCAATAAGTATCAGATACCGCCAGATGTTGTGAGAACGGCAGCTGTCCTCTCGCGCGCCACAGCATACACACCGATATATCATATGTTTAAGTACACGAGTGTATATACATGAGTGTATGTTCAGTAAGGCCCACTACGCTGATTCTCTTATACATTTCCTCACACTTAGACGCGGTCTCAACTCTCAAGGGAGAATGGTGCGCCTTGCGGCAGGTAGCCATCCACTACAATCCACAAGTAGAGAAGTTTATAATATGTAAATACACATATGTATGCACACGTCAGTTCTAATGGTTTTGCTTTCATAGTTATTCCAATCTATCTTCCTCCGTCTTTGAAGAACTCAATGAAATCGTTCTTTTTTTTGCTTCTCACGTGCTTATCTTCGTCTTCATCATGCAGATCCCATTTTGTCTAATTCCTGGAAGGAAACGAAAAAAAGTAAACTTACAACACTGCTCATCTGATGAGTGGCAATTAATTATGTACCAATTTCTATATGTTGATTACATAGGCGAGAGTCTTAAAGTACTCTAAATATTGTCTTGTCAGGCGTATGTGAAAATGAGTCGGAACGTCCAAAGATTCTTAATCTTTATTGTATTATCATGAATCTGATATGATTGTTCGAGGAATTCACTATATAATGCTGTTATCATCATGTATTGACGTTGAGAGACAATTTTGAGAACCCATGTCAATTGAATTTTCAGGAAAATGATACATCGGACGAACAGCCCACGCATGTCCATTTCGATGGCGATCATGTTGCGATAGAATTCTCGATGCCATGCAAAAGAGCGTTATACCCCAAGTACGCTGAAGATGCATAAATACCTGATAATGTCCGTGAATGATTGAAAGAGACATCAAATCTCGCATATAATTTTTTTCCCCTTTATGATTGAATGACAATAATTTCTCAATAATTTCATCCCCACAAATAATATATATATACATATATGTATGCCAAAAAAACGATGCCGAATCGGCAACATGATTTCGAATATTTATGTATCCACATTCTCTCTATGTATTTTTGGGTATCATGAATGTATTTATCTCATCTCTACAACCAGGTTTTCCAATTTGTTCAACATGACACAAGGATAAAGTTGCGAACCGTTAATCATCATCTTGAAAACGAAGTAGGGTGGTATAAGGGAGTGTTTAATAATTCCTGTGTTTTCTATAATTTGATGGAACAGAAGATTTGACCGGTGCTACTGGGCTTTTTGAAAATTCACCCACCCATATAGTGCAGTTATTAAAGCACATGTATCAGTATAGTTATGTAAAGAAGAGGGGAGAAGCGAAGGCGAAAGGAATGGAGAGATGAAAAAGTGGCTCGTTTATGACCTCCGTAATCGCAATCTTGTCTGGTGTATTTTATTCGCCCCTCCTTGTTTTTTTTGTTTTGCCCTTGAGGAAGATATTACTCTCGACTGAGTAGTAATGGAGTGTGTCGTGTATACTTTTTTTTTTATTGTCTTTTTCTTTCGCGTCCAAGTTCTGATCATCGATACACACTGGCGATTATACCTGATGATTATCATTATCAATATCGTTCTCATCATGAGTCGTTTGTACGTTTTCGAATATGTGCAGCTGTATTAGGTCGCCGAAGATTTTTGGAACAAAAAAACCATTGAGCTTGCGTAATTGTATACATATACACTCATATATACGTATGCGAAAACATGCGCATATACATATAGAATGAAGAAGACCTTGAATAAAGCATTAGGAACTTGAAGCTGAGCATTCAAGATTTATCAGCAGATGTCGCGTAAAATTTGTGATAATAATATTTTATGAGCGAGTGCGAGAATGCAAGGTGAGCCAACAGTAGATGAGCCAAGAATACATTTTTCACCTGGCAATAGAAGCCCGGAAAGAAATAAAGAAAGAAAAAAAATGAGATTCAAAAATGAACAACACGATGTATGAATAAAAAAAAAGGTAATGAAAGTTCTCGGGGGAAAAAATCTGTTGCGAATCAATGAATGTATGGAGACCACGGATGGAAGCTTGCAGGTGATTCCGAAGTAGGTGCAGAGATTCGATTGCATTGGACGCATCATTAGTATATATATATATATATACATGTGTGGGGTGTGTGTGTGTGGGTGTGTGCGTGTGTGTGTGTGTGTGTGTGTGTGTGTGTGTGTGTGTGTGTGTGTGTGTGCACATGTATATTCTTGCTTGCACTGTTGGTTGTCGTGTGTTAAAACAGGACACATTGAGGGGATTGAACGGAAGTGGCTGAGGGTCGAGGGCGAATATCCTTCCTGCGCCATGCCACTTCTCTTGCTGTGCCTTTTTTCTTTTTTTTTTCTTCTTTTCATCTGTCTCACTTTCACGAATGCCAAGTTTTCAAGCTGCTATACATTCTCAGTGTATGTGTGTTGGCAGCTACTACGATTTGAGCACGTGCTACCACTGTGTATTGCCCCTGAGCACAAACACCATACAATATAGCGGTGGTGTTCACGTTAGGTGGGTATATAAAGTGGTGTTGCCCCTCTTGCTTTTTCCTTTTCATCGCTTTTTTTTGCCACGTTCTTTAAATCATTTTCAATGAAAACCAGATTTAACTACTGGAGCGCCAACGCACATATACAGCTGCAGCAATACAGCACATATTTACGTGGCGTTCATTTTATGAATATGAAAAAATCACCAATCGTCACATTCAAATTGTCTGAATACATGAAATCATTTTCAAGTATGTTTTTTATCAATACGATTACGGCTTGTTGCCGAATTTTTGTTCACCATTTATTCTGTAGTTAATGGCAAAAATCGTAAATTGTTGTGGATTATATACGTATAGTATAATTCATTTCATTACATTTCTAACTCACGTTTCAATAAAAACAGATACATGTACTTTGTTACATTACCGTATTTTCCTTTCTATTTTCAAGTGTATACCTACATATTCTCTACTGTAATAATATTAAATCATCTTGTGCTTCCCATTGACAATTTCTGTGTGACCGTATGTATTTATGACACTCTCAACGATGGACAGTGTGTCCGTGTGTATGAGAGGGCCCTGTGCTATTGTCACCTGCAATAGAAGAAGTTTCAAGGATGTAAATCGTTTTAAATGAGAATTCAATGATGTAGTGTCATAAGAAAGGACAGGAGGGTGGATGAGAAGAAAAAAAGGAAAGAACAATAGAGAAGGGACACTGTCGTCATTTCTGTTCTTCATATCTTTTTTACCGGACTCGCGTTATATACGAAAACTTTTTAATTTTTACATCCACCAACACATGTAGCACTATTATGAACCCATAATAATCGGACTGAGTTGAATTATACACATTATATGAAACTTCAATTCGCTACAGTATGAATTACATGCGCGGAATAATCCGATGGCGATGGCTACGCACAATTAAAACCAATTATCAAACGTAATGAAAATTTTGAAAAAAAGCTTGTAAGAATATCAAAGAGCCGAAAGAGCAATACTGGTATATAAGCAACCAGTAGAAATTGAGAATACGTGTGCGCGTGGAATAACATAAAAGGCACGTGCCATTTGCACAAAGAGCGGGAGATGATGGTGGTAGTTGTTGGAAATTGAGAGAGGAGAATAGAGAGGAAGGGAATGAGGGGCTGCAGCATCATCCGTGTGTCAAACTCATCTTGTCACGACCATCTGTTGCTTCCTGACATTTCCATTTGAGACGTCAGAAACATTCCAAAGCTGCATGATATATGTATACATATGAAGCATACAGATATATGTATGTGTATACATTTATGAACAGTTAGTTCCCCTATAGTTTTCGTTTTCCGCATCCTTTTCTCTCGTATATACACTGCACTATGTCGCAACCACAGGAAATCCTTCGTTGCTTCCTCGCCCTCCTTATTGTTCCTTTCCGTTTTTTGTCTATCCTCTTTTTCCCCAGGAGAGCTCTTGTGTTCATACGCTTGAGACAGGAAATTTTTCATTTCCCGATGTTTCGCGACACGCTTCCAGCAGGAAGTGATGTTGAAACATATATTTTGGACCAAATTTCCTGTGTTATCGTTGAATACTACGACGATTGCATGGATCTCATCATATCTATTTGTTTTATGTTTTATGGATCAAATTCTCTCATTAAATCGGATGAAATTCTGTTTGGATATCTCAGCCTTAAAATTGTACAGAATTTTTGATACCATGTACGTGTAATGTTTAGAAACGTTTTCTATATTCTATTACTTTCCCAAAATGTCTTCGAACTCCATCATGTCTTAGGATACCCTGTTGCAAAGATGTTTATGTTTCGTGTCATTATAATTACCTAATGATTTTTGGTGAGCACCCTATGCCATCGCGGCATTTTCTGCATGACATACTACACATGTTTCCTATTATTTCTACTCGGTCGAATGTAAAAATGACATAGAAAAAAAATTTTACGGCAGGATTTCTCACCGTGTGGGATCCTGAAGGCAGGTGGCAGTCGTTTTGGTGAACGTTTAAATACACCAGACGGTGTAGCAGCAGCAGCAGCAGCAGCAGCAGCAGCAAAAAGCAACAACAGCAGGAGCCAATGGTCCATTCGAATTTCGTGAACACAGTAATATAATGTGTTATCGCATATTTTCTATTGACGCACTTTATATCGTTAAAAATCTTCATCAGTTTTTCACAGTATCGATAAGCCTAGCTCATCAATGTCAACGGGAGGTCGAGGTATGAAAAACTAGCTGTGTGAGAGAAAATTTTTCCATTATGAATAATTATCGTGATGAAGCGAAAGTTCGTACGATGTGATGAAATTAGTCAATCATTCTTGGGAGATGGCAGACGAACGAGAGTGAAAAAATTGAACCACATTCTTCCACATATCATCAATTGGATTATTATGGTGATGAAGAGACTGGTAATATTTGATTCATCTTGTAGATATATACAAATGCATGTCTAAGTGGAATGGTGGAAAATGCCAGATAAGAAAATTATAAAACGAAAAATAAAGAGAGATGTGATCCAAAGGAGAGGGGCAGATGGTTTGGCATTCACGCGCGCATGGGCGCCCAGCAAAGTGGCAGCGGGCACGCGTCAACAGCATGAAACATCTGCCGTTTACTTCAAGCAACTCATGTCATAGAAAGAACCACCGACTCCAGTTCCAGTTTCTTATTTCATATCTCTTTACTTTTTCTCTCTACTTGGGTCATCTCTCACTTGCTCACATATTTCCGAGTTCATTGGGCCAGCAGACCTTCCACTAATATTACTCACCCACTCTCATCGCTTCAAAAATTTTATTTCTCGGATGTCCAACCAGCAAGGAGGCCTCTCAATTTTTGTTTTCTTTTTTACCTCCGCCCTCATTTCCCTTCCGTATTATACCGCATTATTATTCTCGTTAGATGTGAAATAAATGAATTTGGTCAGTACTTTCCATGTCTGAAGATTTTTACATTCTATCATACACTTTTTTTTTATGTATGCGGTGAATCTTTAATGCAAATCGGGGACGAATCCTTACTTGAATAGCACGGAGGTCTTCAAGGATAGCAGATGTTACGGGAATACATACATATATAAATGTATAGATCTTCGAAGTAAAGCTTATAAATATGACAATCGAGGAGTGAAGAGTCCGATTCCACGTGGCAAGTGAAGCACTTTCGCTCGCTTCCTTGTTTCTTCAATTGCGCAAAATCAATTGGCAAGTAATTTGTAGCAGACATGAAAATAAAAAATGTGGAAAAAAAAAGTATTGGGGCGATCAAAAAATAATAAAATGCACAGTGATAAAATAAAATATAGTATAATATTTTGCTAAATATTCGTCGTACGATTGGATGGTATGAAAGTTTGAACACATAAAAATATAGAGTCACAAAAGGACATGCTAGAGGTGAAAGCGAGATGAATCCATCCAATAGCATCTGTTGGTTTCATATCATATATATTTTACCTTTTATTTATAGATATGTGCATGAATGTCCGAACAGACTTTTGTCCTCAGAGCTTGGCTGGTGGCAGCGCCTATATTCCTGCAGTGGTCGCCATGTGGATACACCGTTTCTTTTATAGTGGAGTGTATATGGCTGTACCTGCGTTGCATTCTCGGCCATGTGGCTCTATATGCATACACACTAACCCGTTTCTTACAGATGATAATTTTGACATTGGAGTGAGGAAATACTTTCTACGCATTTTGGTAGCTTCCCTATGTTAACGAGTAATGTCCTTGGACCATCTCTTCTCCAGATGTTTTGCAGTCCTTCAAATTCACCAATTTTATTGCACTTGGTTTTTCCCATTTTGGATTCGGACCATATGTTTCTTCTACACAATTCACTGGTGAGGAATATATTTGTTTTCTGTACGTTCATCCTTGACTCGATGGAAAAGAATTGATATCGATGAATGATATTTTTGAATAATTTATTTTCTTCTTTCAATCGATTTTTTTCATGTTTCGGCTATAAGATGTTTGGAAAATTATTAATCGAGGACGATAACGGGTCCGATGCACGCGGCAGGTGCGACGCAAATTGAGGTGGATCGAGAGTGATGTGAAGAGTGACGACGAGGACAACGACGACGATGAGTGAGAACCATTTCGATCTTGAATGTACATACACAGTAAGAAGAGGAAGAAAAATCATTATCATAAAAGAGAAGATGAAAAAATTTATTCAACTGAGTTTTCGAAAATACTTCAATTTCCATTTCCACATTGTGAAACTTCAAGCATCGGTTCACTGACCATTCTTAATCGTTACACCCATTCTTTCTCATTCTTTCCTCTTCGAATAAATAATCTGGTGATGACAGTTTGCACATACTCCCACATAATCCAACCATTTGTATTCTCCGGGTAAATTCGTAATTCGATTTACAACTTCCCTAATGCACAAATCTTCGTGGATAAGAAAAAGTACGTCCTCCCAATTTTTTTCCATCCCTCTTTCCTATCCTCAACACTTCCTTCCCATCAAAGGAAAGAAATCGAGTGGCATCTGGTCTGCTCTGTTTAGCGGCGCTGGAAGATATTGAAAGAAAACAGAGTAAGATGGAAAAAAAAAAGATGTAGGTATTTATAGTCACGGTACGCACATTCGACGTAGAAGTAAAAGGGGTTGCAGCGGATGGACGAAAAAGAAGTCGTAGAGTAAGTAACGTTATTTCTCCTTCCTCTGTGCTATAAGTACATATATAAATTTACATACATCCCTTGCGACCCTGCATGAATTCACCTTTAAAATTAGGGTCACGAATCACGCGAGGATTGCGCCGATCAATTTTATTCCTCTGCTATATATAATCGATCGATCGGATTACATGAATTATTCCACCCGCTTTAGATACACAGTCTATTGTAGCAACATACCCTTACCATTGAAACATGCAGACAAATAATTAGCAGGACGAAACTGTGAATATTGAAGAAAAAAAAAAAAAGTTATATACAAGATGAATATCATCGTATATAGGGAATTTGAGTATCAATATATTACATTACTGATATTAAGAATGAGGAATGAAAATTCGAATATTTTTACAAGAGGCCATTATCACGGTTTCTATTTTTCCCCCTCTAATTTGATTATTGTTATACAATCTGAAAATCATTCTTAATTTCTGTATCATAGACACACAGGCACGTACAGGCACACGCGTCCAATGATTATAGTCAATATACATGTATATACAGAGGAGTCAATACATATTTTTATCTTTATAAATGTAACATGGGTGTATGCCCATAGAGAAGCATTTGGCATAACTTACGTCTATTATTTGAAGTTGCGTGGCGTATCGGCCGTTGGCGAATCTTTTTAGTTTCTAAAACCAGAAGGTGATGAGCAAGAGAGGAGTGAGATGGAGAAAAAGGTAACAGATGAAGACGAACAAGAAGAAATTGAGGTGCGCCCCATGCGTAAACTTTTGGTTGTAAGGAGACAGATGGAAAGAGAGGTAGGAGATAACCTGGTCATGATTCAAAAGATTCTTTCCATGGCATTTTGGGGTGTCTGGCAGCTGTTGTTCTTTTACCAAAACTCCCTCCTCCTCCCTTCTTCAAATGTTCTGGTTCCTTCTGTTGCCCCATTGCCCATCATTTGAGGCTATATATATATACAAGAGAATTAAGCTTCAAGTCATTGATAATTCGTGATTTTTCTCGTGGCTTATTAATTATAATCAAAGACAGACGACCACCAAACCATGATATCAAATATATATATACATTTCCATGTTTTTCCTTCCCACAAAATAAAATTTAATTCATTTAATTCTTTTCTCACTTTCAATACAAGACGCGGTTTTACTTCGTTTCATCCTCTCATTTGTAGTCAACTACTGACTTGAAAAGTATATTTCTTGTTTATGGTATTACTTGCATTTCATATCGTTGTGATATTGAACATAGGTTGTGCGTTTGGATGGTTTTAAGTATAGGGGTGAAATAAAAATAGAGAATTTCCTTAGGTATATCTATATGTATAACGAGCGATAGTGTACGTATATTATAAGAAGAAAAAAGGGTTGTGCTCTCAAACGTGATATATAATAGAGTCGCGAGCGCATTTACTCGCACGCCCCTTATTCCAGAGACGAAAATAAACCATTTTAGCCTTTGGCTGACAAATTATGCGGAAGCATGTTAAAGTATCCAAGGCTGCCGCATTCTTTTTTTATACCATTTTATCAACATGTTTTGGATAAAAGAATCAGGAACAAAATTGAAAGTTATCGTCAAGTGAATTACGGAATATACATCATCTTGATCAAATCGTAACTTTGCATTCCCTATTGTTGTCTTGTGTCTCAGCCGTTTCTGAATATTATACTTGAGATTATTCTGAGGGTGAGAATATTATAAACAACTTGTATGATAGATGCATGTGAATTCAAGGAAGTGATTTGTGGAGCAAACGACTTTACTTTCGCATACATGAAGTGAGGGAGCGTCACGCGGCATCTCAGCAAGCCTCACCCAAATAAAATCTCGTAACCTGCAAAAAACCAAAGATAAAATTTAACCACACAACGTGAGGGAGCTTCGAAAAACAAGTTTTGTGTAGGCCACACCAAATGTATTACGAAAATTGTGTAACGTACGTCTTTCTTTTTTCATAAACGTGTCTGCAACACGTATATATATATATATTTATATGTATGTATGTATGTATGTATGTATGTATGTATGTATGTATGTATGTATGTATGTATGTAGGGGACGGCAGAATCGCGGTCGATTTTGTAAACATATGCCCTCGAGGATCCTTCGATTGCATCTGCACGACGATTCCTGATGGTGCAATTCTCTCTTCATCTCTCTTCCACTCGTTTTTACTCGGGGTAATGAATCAGGTAAATATACATAAACGGACACGTCTCAAGATCCTTGCAATATCTTTGACCTTCTGGTTCGTTGTACCGTTGGAAAAGAAAAAATAGAAAAAGCAAAAAATAATAAAAATATAAAAATTCCATTCTTCCAAGTTATTACAATGGAAATTCGTGTTTCCTCCACTTCTCTCCACTTATGTCAAACATTATTACGAAGCAGCTTTGCACATTATTATTGCTCATTTGAATGAATGCACGAATGAGTAAATGATAAAATGTAATCAGACCAATCTTGGCACTGTGGTTCATATATGTGAAAGGGTTGTTTTACATCTATGAGAGGACAACAAAGCTCTGAGTTAATTTCAGTTGAGTCGGGAGACACGCGCTCAAGAATAGCACATGCACGTAGAGTGACGAGGAAAGATGCAGGAGAAGAACAAGAAGAGAGAAACTACGAGAGAGAAGGTGGCTGGGAAGAAGAAAAAGAAGAGGGGCATCTGTTGCATCGCACCAACCACTACCATGACCAGGTGCTAGCCACCTTCCGTTTCTCTCCTTCACTCTTCAGGAAAAAAATATATATATATGTATATACACTTTCTTCTTACTTCGTGCACGTCCATCCAACTTGCTTTATTCCTGAGATTTTCACCATCTGCAGTCTACAGTCCACCTTTTCGTCCCTCCATTCGCATCGTATCACATCATTCTATATATATACTTATATGTATTCCCTATACTTGCTCTCGCAGTCTAGCCGACCCTTGCTTCGACTCTGCCTGTTTCATTTTTTTTTTTTTTTTTTTTTTTTTTTTTTTCTTTTTTTTTTTTT